>JAJJBR010001853.1:0-17629 GCA_022817965.1 Solanum lycopersicoides
AATAATCAACTCGGATAAAATGCAAGTTTACAAGGGACTCGAAATTGTTACAAACAAGATCACACACACTGAAAAACAAGGCGTACGACACTATTTGTTAGGTATATATATTTATTTAAAGAATACTTATATCAAATGAGTACCTAGATAATTTTATAGTAGTAATTATAGATTCTAGTGAAAAATATACTTTACTATTAAAAATTATTTCTTTCAATTCTGATAAAGTTAATTTGATCACATTTTCTTAGATGAAATTGAGCCGATTCAGACTTCACAGCTGAAGATTTTTGTTTGCAAGCTGTTGTCTACATAGATAAAATACTGAAGACTCAACGTGTTCCAATTATTGTTGGAGGGTCAAATTCGTATATTGAAAAACTTGTGGAAGAACCTGTGTTCATGTTCAAATATAAGTATGATAGTTGCTTTATTTGGATTGATGTTGAACAATCAGTCTTGAACCGTAGAGTTGACATGAGGGTTGATCAAATGGTCAACGCAGGTAATTTTTGTAATTATTTTATGTATCAATCAAAATTTAATATCATTCAGCTAGCTAAAAACTTTTCTTATATAATTTTCTTAATAATACATTTGGTTATCAAATCTATGTTCTAATAAATTTGTGTTGCATGCAGGGCTAGTGGATGAGGTGCGACAGATTTTCATTCCAGATGCAGATTACACCAAAGGAATCCGACGGTCCATTGGTGTCCCTGAAATGGACAGATATTTAAGGGAAGAAACGAATATAGACGGAGATGATGAATCAAAGGAGATGATTCTTCAAGCTTCAATTTCAAGTATCAAGCGTAATACTCGTACGTTAATTTGTAACCAACTTGACAAGATTCAACGATTAATAAACGAGAAAATGTGGTCAGTGCATCATATTATTGCTACGGACGTTTTCAAAGAAGATAGAAAAGAAGATCCTGACGAAGCATGGAGGAATACTGTTTTGCAACCATGCCTAGATATTGTGAAAAGATTTCTCAAAAATGAATAATATTATTGAGTGTACATAAACAGTCGTTATCTCCATCTTCTGTTTTGGTCACTTTAATTTTTGACCTATTTTGTACAGTATGTATCGCATTACAAATATACATATATATGACCCTTCTTTCTATATATGTTACTCTTATCTGTAAAAAAATTCTTATTATAGATGAAATATTTATTTTAAGTTCCGATCAAGCCCAAGCCCCAAGTCCAAGTCCAAGTCTTCTATATTTAATATATATTAATATGAATACGTACGTACACAATTACATGAGATCACTCAGATTGTCAAGCTAATAGAGTGATAAAATAATAAATTCGGGAAGATTCCACCCTAAAAGGATTTTAAATAATAGATTCTTAACTCAAAAATTAAAAATGTTACATAGACAAAGAAGATAAAATAGTAAATTTGTAATCTATCGGTAATGAATATATTATACCTAATTCTATCACGGTGATTGAAGCTTGATTCAATAAAATCCTTATCTATTATTATATGGTGCACAAGTCAATATAAATACTCGTAATTGAAATAGTTATAGATAATTGTTCACTTCCCTCTTATGGAATTAGACTTAACACTTATGACGTGTTGTTAAATAGTGTAAGATTTGACGAATTATCACTTCAATATATTCCGTCAGAAATATTATTGAGTTCTTTTTACAATCCTTTTGTAATAGATCTTTCCGTCAACTCTATTTGTGATCTCATAACAATATACATCTAGAAACTTCATCCTAAAATAATTTAAGCTTTATCGCCAAAATTCAAGGTGACACAAATCTAAATTTTTTCATGAACTATTCTTATTATAAAAGATATGAATATATATTTAATTTGGTATACTAATTAATAAACTTATAATTAATTACATTTTTACCATAAAAGCCCAACTCTATGTGATCTCCTAACAACGTACACTAATAACTTTATCCTAAAATATATTTAATAATAATTACCAAAATACAAGTTGACATATCTATAAACTTTTCAAAAGTCATTCTTATCCTAAAATATATCAGTAATTATGAAATTGGTATGTCAATTAATAAGTCCACAAACAGATTTTACTATAAAAGCCGAATGCAATTTCTTTTCACATCCACCATCAAGAAAAATTTATATTTTTACAAAGTATATTCCAAGTCAAGCAAGGTTTCTACTTACTAGCTTTGTATTTACAAGATTTTTAATGTCTGACTTTATGCATTCACTATTATAAACTATTTTTTTTTGTGTAGATAAAATGAATACTTTCATCAACAATGAAAAGTTCAACAAGAAGAAAGTGATCCTCATAATGGGGGCCACAGGAACGGGAAAATCCCGTCTCTCTGTTGACCTTGCCACCCATTTTCGAGGAGAAATAATCAACTCGGATAAAATGCAAGTTTACAAGGGACTCGAAATTGTTACAAACAAGATCACACACACTGAAAAACAAGGCGTACGACACTATTTGTTAGGTATATATATTTATTTTAAAGAATACTTATATCAAATGAGTACCTAGATAATTTTATAGTAGTAATTATAGATTCTAGTGAAAAATATACTTTACTATTAAAAAATTATTTCTTTCAATTCTGATAAAGTTAATTTGATCACATTTTCTTAGATGAAATTGAGCCAGATTCAGACTTCACAGCTGAAGATTTTTGTTTGCAAGCTGTTGTCTACATAGATAAAATACTGAAGACTCAACGTGTTCCAATTATTGTTGGAGGGTCAAATTCGTATATTGAAAAACTTGTGGAAGACCCTGTGTTCATGTTCAAATATAAGTATGATAGTTGCTTTATTTGGATTGATGTTGAGCAATCAGTCTTGAACCGTAGAGTTTACATGAGGGTTGATCAAATGGTCAACGCAGGTAATTTTTGTAATTATTTTATGTATCAATCAAAATTTAATATCATTCAGCTAGCTAAAAACTTTTCTTATATAATTTTCTTAATAATACATTTGGTTATCAAATCTATGTTCTACTAAATTTGTGTTGCATGCAGGGCTAGTGGATGAGGTGCGACAGATTTTCATTCCAGATGCAGATTACACCAAAGGAATCCGACGGTCCATTGGTGTCCCTGAAATGGACAGATATTTAAGGGAAGAAACGAATATAGACGGAGATGATGAATCAAAGGAGATGATTCTTCAAGCTTCAATTTCAAGTATCAAGCGTAATACTCGTACGTTAATTTGTAACCAACTTGACAAGATTCAACGATTAATAAACGAGAAAATGTGGTCAGTGCATCATATTATGCTACGGACGTTTTCAAAGAAGATAGAAAAGAAGATCCTGACGAAGCATGGAGGAATACTGTTTTGCAACCATGCCTAGATATTGTGAAAAGATTTCTCAAAAATGAATAATATTATTGAGTGTACATAAACAGTCGTTATCTCCATCTTCTGTTTTGGTCACTTTAATTTTTGACCTATTTTGTACAGTATGTATCACATTACAAATATACATATAATATGACCCTTCTTTCTATATATGTTACTCTTATCTGTAAAAAAATTCTTATTATAGATAAATATTTATTTTAAGTTCCGATCAAGCCCAAGCCCCAAGTCCAAGTCCAAGTCTTCTATATTTAATATATATTAATATGAATACGTACGTACACAATTACATGAGATCACTCAGATTGTCAAGCTAATAGAGTGATAAAATAATAAATTCGGGAAGATTCCACCCTAAAAGGATTTTAAATAATAGATTCTTAACTCAAAAATTAAAAATGTTACATAGACAAAGAGATAAAATAGTAAATTTATAATCTATCGGTAATGAATATATTATACCTAATTCTATCACGGTGATTGAAGCTTGATTCAATAAAATCCTTATCTATTATTATATGGTGCACAAGTCAATATAAATACTAGTAATTGAAATAGTTATAGATAATTGTTCACTTCCCTCTTATGAAATTAGACTTAACACTTATGACGTGTTGTTAAATAGTGTAAGATTTGACGAATTATCACTTCAATATATTATTTCAGAAATATTATTGAGTTCTTTTTACAATCCTTTGGTAATAGATCTTTCCGTCAACTCTATTTGTGATCTCATAACAATATACATCTAGAAACTTCATCCTAAAATAATTTAAGCTTTATCACCAAAATTCAAGTTGACACAAATCAAAAATTTTTCATGAACTATTATTATTATAAAAGATATGAATATATATTTAATTTGGTATACTAATTAATAAACTTATAATTAATTACATTTTTACCATAAAAGCCCAACTCTATGTGATCTCCTAACAACGTACACTAATAACTTTATCCTAAAATATATTTAATAATAATTACCAAAATACAAGTTGACATATCTATAAACTTTTCAAAAGTCATTCTTATCCTAAAATATATCAGTAATTATGAAATTGGTATGTCAATTAATAAGTCCACAAACAGATTTTACTATAAAAGCCGAATGCAATTTCTTTTCACATCCACCATCAAGAAAAATTTATATTTTTACAAAGTATATTCCAAGTCAAGCAAGGTTTCTACTTACTAGCTTTGTATTTACAAGATTTTTAATGTCTGACTTTATGCATTCACTATTATAAACTATTTTTTTTTGTGTAGATAAAATGAATACTTTCATCAACAATGAAAAGTTCAACAAGAAGAAAGTGATCCTCATAATGGGGGCCACAGGAACGGGAAAATCCCGTCTCTCTGTTGACCTTGCCACCCATTTTCGAGGAGAAATAATCAACTCGGATAAAATGCAAGTTTACAAGGGACTCGAAATTGTTACAAACAAGATCACACACACTGAAAAACAAGGCGTACGACACTATTTGTTAGGTATATATATTTATTTAAAGAATACTTATATCAAATGAGTACCTAGATAATTTTATAGTAGTAATTATAGATTCTAGTGAAAAATATACTTTACTATTAAAAAATTATTTTTTCAATTCTGATAAAGTTAATTTGATCACATTTTCTTAGATGAAATTGAGCCAGATTCAGACTTCACAGCTGAAGATTTTTGTTTGCAAGCTGTTGTCTACATAGATAAAATACTGAAGACTCAACGTGTTCCAATTATTGTTGGAGGGTCAAATTCGTATATTGAAAAACTTGTGGAAGACCCTGTGTTCATGTTCAAATATAAGTATGATAGTTGCTTTATTTGGATTGATGTTGAGCAATCAGTCTTGAACCGTAGAGTTGACATGAGGGTTGATCAAATGGTCAACGCAGGTAATTTTTGTAATTATTTTATGTATCAATCAAAATTTAATATCATTCAGCTAGCTAAAAACTTTTCTTATATAATTTTCTTAATAATACATTTGGTTATCAAATCTATGTTCTAATAAATTTGTGTTGCATGCAGGGCTAGTGGATGAGGTGCGACAGATTTTCATTCCAGATGCAGATTACACCAAAGGAATCCGACGGTCCATTGGTGTCCCTGAAATGGACAGATATTTAAGGGAAGAAACGAATATAGACGGAGATGATGAATCAAAGGAGATGATTCTTCAAGCTTCAGTTTCAAGTATCAAGCGTAATACTCGTACGTTAATTTGTAACCAACTTGACAAGATTCAACGATTAATAAACGAGAAAATGTGGTCAGTGCATCATATTATGCTACGGACGTTTTCAAAGAAGATAGAAAAGAAGATCCTGACGAATCATGGAGGAATACTGTTTTGCAACCATGCCTAGATATTGTGAAAAGATTTCTCAAAAATGAATAATATTATTGAGTGTACATAAACAGTCGTTATCTCCATCTTCTGTTTTGGTCACTTTAATTTTTGACCTATTTTGTACAGTATGTATCACATTACAAATATACATATAATATGACCCTTCTTTCTATATATGTTACTCTTATCTGTAAAAAAATTCTTATTATAGATAAATATTTATTTTAAGTTCCGATCAAGCCCAAGCCCCAAGTCCAAGTCCAAGTCTTCTATATTTAATATATATTAATATGAATACGTACGTACACAATTACATGAGATCACTCAGATTGTCAAGCTAATAGAGTGATAAAATAATAAATTCGGGAAGATTCCACCCTAAAAGGATTTTAAATAATAGATTCTTAACTCAAAAATTAAAAATGTTACATAGACAAAGTAGATAAAATTGTAAATTTATAATCTATCGGTAATGAATATATTATACCTAATTCTATCACGGTGATTGAAGCTTGATTCAATAAAATCCTTATCTATTATTATATGGTGCACAAGTCAATATAAATACTCGTAATTGAAATAGTTATAGATAATTGTTCACTTCCCTCTTATGGAATTAGACTTAACACTTATGACGTGTTGTTAAATAGTGTAAGATTTGACGAATTATCACTTCAATATATTCCGTCATAAATATTATTGAGTTCTTTTTACAATCCTTTTGTAATAGATCTTTCCGTCAACTCTATTTGTGATCTCATAACAATATACATCTAGAAACTTCATCCTAAAATAATTTAAGCTTTATCGCCAAAATTCAAGGTGACACAAATCTAAATTTTTTCATGAACTATTCTTATTATAAAAGATATGAATATATATTTAATTTGGTATACTAATTAATAAACTTATAATTAATTACATTTTTACCATAAAAGCCCAACTCTATGTGATCTCCTAACAACGTACACTAATAACTTTATCCTAAAATATATTTAATAATAATTACCAAAATACAAGTTGACATATCTATAAACTTTTCAAAAGTCATTCTTATCCTAAAATATATCAGTAATTATGAAATTGGTATGTCAATTAATAAGTCCACAAACAGATTTTACTATAAAAGCCGAATGCAATTTCTTTTCACATCCACCATCAAGAAAAATTTATATTTTTACAAAGTATATTCCAAGTCAAGCAAGGTTTCTACTTACTAGCTTTGTATTTACACGATTTTTAATGTCTGACTTTATGCATTCACTATTATAAACTATTTTTTTTTGTGTAGATAAAATGAATACTTTCATCAACAATGAAAAGTTCAACAAGAAGAAAGTGATCCTCATAATGGGGGCCACAGGAACGGGAAAATCCCGTCTCTCTGTTGACCTTACGACCCATTTTCGAGGAGAAATAATCAACTCGAATAAAATGTAAGTTTACAAGGGACTCGAAATTGTTACAAACAAGATCACACACACTGAAAAACAAGGCGTACGACACTATTTGTTAGGTATATATATTTATTTTAAAGAATACTTATATCAAATGAGTACCTAGATAATTTTATAGTAGTAATTATAGATTCGAGTGAAAAATATACTTTACTATTAAAAAATTATTTCTTTCAATTATGATAAAGTTAATTTGATCACATTTTCTTAGATGAAATTGAGCCAGATTCAGACTTCACAGCTGAAGATTTTTGTTTGCAAGCTGTTGTCTACATAGATAAAATACTGAAGACTCAACGTGTTCCAATTATTGTTGGAGGGTCAAATTCGTATATTGAAAAACTTGTGGAAGACCCTGTGATCATGTTCAAATATAAGTATGATAGTTGCTTTATTTGGATTGATGTTGAGCAATCAGTCTTGAACCGTAGAGTTGACATGAGGGTTGATCAAATGGTCAACGCAGGTAATTTTTGTAATTATTTTATGTATCAATCAAAATTTAATATCATTCAGCTAGCTAAAAACTTTTCTTATATAATTTTCTTAATAATACATTTGGTTATCAAATCTATGTTCTAATAAATTTGTGTTGCATGCAGGGCTAGTGGATGAGGTGCGACAGATTTTCATTCCAGATGCAGATTACACCAAAGGAATCGACGGTCCATTGGTGTCCCTGAAATGGACAGATATTTAAGGGAAGAAACGAATATAGACGGAGATGATGAATCAAAGGAAATGAACTATTCTTATTCTAAAAGATATGAATATATATTTAATTTGGTATACTAATTAATAAACTTATAATTAATTACATTTTTACCCTAAAAGCCCAACTCTATGTGATCTCCTAACAACGTACACTAATAACTTTATCCTAAAATATATTTAATAATAATTACCAAAATACAAGTTGACATATCTATAAACTTTTCAAAAGTCATTCTTATCTTAAAATATATCAGTAATTATGAAATTGGTATGTCAATTAATAAGTCCACAAACAGATTTTACTATAAAAGCCGAATGCAATTTCTTTTCACATCCACCATCAAGAAAAATTTATATTTTTACAAAGTATATTCCAAGTCAAGCAAGGTTTCTACTTACTAGCTTTGTATTTACAAGATTTTTAATGTCTGACTTTATGCATTCACTATTATAAACTATTTTTTTTGTGTGTAGATAAAATGAATACTTTCATCAACAATGAAAAGTTCAACAAGAAGAAAGTGATCCTCATAATGGGGGCCACAGGAACGGGAAAATCCCGTCTCTCTGTTGACCTTGCCACCCATTTTCGAGGAGAAATAATCAACTCGGATAAAATGCAAGTTTACAAGGGACTCGAAATTGTTACAAACAAGATCACACACACTGAAAAACAAGGCGTACGACACTATTTGTTAGGTATATATATTTATTTTAAAGAATACTTATATCAAATGAGTACCTAGATAATTTTATAGTAGTAATTATAGATTCTAGTGAAAAATATACTTTACTATTAAAAAATTATTTCTTTCAATTCTGATAAAGTTAATTTGATCACATTTTCTTAGATGAAATTGAGCCAGATTCAGACTTCACAGCTGAAGATTTTTGTTTGCAAGCTGTTGTCTACATAGATAAAATACTGAAGACTCAACGTGTTCCAATTATTGTTGGAGGGTCAAATTCGTATATTGAAAAACTTGTGGAAGACCCTGTGATCATGTTCAAATATAAGTATGATAGTTGCTTTATTTGGATTGATGTTGAGCAATCAGTCTTGAACCGTAGAGTTGACATGAGGGTTGATCAAATGATCAACGCAGGTAATTTTTGTAATTATTTTATGTATCAATCAAAATTTAATATCATTCAGCTAGCTAAAAACTTTTCTTATATAATTTTCTTAATAATACATTTGGTTATCAAATCTATGTTCTAATAAATTTGTGTTGCATGCAGGGCTAGTGGATGAGGTGCGACAGATTTTCATTCCAGATGCAGATTACACCAAAGGAATCCGACGGTCCATTGGTGTCCCTGAAATGGACAGATATTTAAGGGAAGAAACGAATATAGACGGAGATGATGAATCAAAGGAGATGATTCTTCAAGCTTCAATTTCAAGTATCAAGCGTAATACTCGTACGTTAATTTGTAACCAACTTGACAAGATTCAACGATTAATAAACGAGAAAATGTGGTCAGTGCATCATATTATGGCTACGGACGTTTTCAAAGAAGATAGAAAAGAAGATCCTGACGAATCATGGAGGAATACTGTTTTGCAACCATGCCTAGATATTGTGAAAAGATTTCTCAAAAATGAATAATATTATTGAGTGTACATAAACAGTCGTTATCTCCATCTTCTGTTTTGGTCACTTTAATTTTTGACCTATTTTGTACAGTATGTATCACATTACAAATATACATATAATATGACCCTTCTTTCTATATATGTTACTCTTATCTGTAAAAAAATTCTTATTATAGATAAATATTTATTTTAAGTTCCGATCAAGCCCAAGCCCCAAGTCCAAGTCCAAGTCTTCTATATTTAATATATATTAATATGAATACGTACGTACACAATTACATGAGATCACTCAGATTGTCAAGCTAATAGAGTGATAAAATAATAAATTCGGGAAGATTCCACCCTAAAAGGATTTTAAATAATAGATTCTTAACTCAAAAATTAAAAATGTTACATAGACAAAGAAGATAAAATAGTAAATTTATAATCTATCGGTAATGAATATATTATACCTAATTCTATCACGGTGATTGAAGCTTGATTCAATAAAATCCTTATCTATTATTATATGGTGCACAAGTCAATATAAATACTCGTAATTGAAATAGTTATAGATAATTGTTCACTTCCCTCTTATGGAATTAGACTTAACACTTATGACGTGTTGTTAAATAGTGTAAGATTTGACGCATTATCACTTCAATATATTCCGTCAGAAATATTATTGAGTTCTTTTTACAATCCTTTTGTAATAGATCTTTCCGTCAACTCTATTTGTGATCTCATAACAATATACATCTAGAAACTTCATCCTAAAATAATTTAAGCTTTATCGCCAAAATTCAAGGTGACACAAATCTAAATTTTTTCATGAACTATTCTTATTATAAAAGATATGAATATATATTTAATTTGGTATACTAATTAATAAACTTATAATTAATTACATTTTTACCATAAAAGCCCAACTCTATGTGATCTCCTAACAACGTACACTAATAACTTTATCCTAAAATATATTTAATAATAATTACCAAAATACAAGTTGACATATCTATAAACTTTTCAAAAGTCATTCTTATCCTAAAATATATCAGTAATTATGAAATTGGTATGTCAATTAATAAGTCCACAAACAGATTTTACTATAAAAGCCGAATGCAATTTCTTTTCACATCCACCATCAAGAAAAATTTATATTTTTACAAAGTATATTCCAAGTCAAGCAAGGTTTCTACTTACTAGCTTTGTATTTACACGATTTTTAATGTCTGACTTTATGCATTCACTATTATAAACTATTTTTTTTTGTGTAGATAAAATGAATACTTTCATCAACAATGAAAAGTTCAACAAGAAGAAAGTGATCCTCATAATGGGGGCCACAGGAACGGGAAAATCCCGTCTCTCTGTTGACCTTGCCACCCATTTTCGAGGAGAAATAATCAACTCGAATAAAATGCAAGTTTACAAGGGACTCGAAATTGTTACAAACAAGATCACACACACTGAAAAACAAGGCGTACGACACTATTTGTTAGGTATATATATTTATTTTAAAGAATACTTATATCAAATGAGTACCTAGATAATTTTATAGTAGTAATTATAGATTCTAGTGAAAAATATACTTTACTATTAAAAAATTATTTCTTTCAATTCTGATAAAGTTAATTTGATCACATTTTCTTAGATGAAATTGAGCCAGATTCAGACTTCACAGCTGAAGATTTTTGTTTGCAAGCTGTTGTCTACATAGATAAAATACTGAAGACTCAACGTGTTCCAATTATTGTTGGAGGGTCAAATTCGTATATTGAAAAACTTGTGGAAGACCCTGTGTTCATGTTCAAATATAAGTATGATAGTTGCTTTCTTTGGATTGATGTTGAGCAATCAGTCTTGAACCGTAGAGTTGACATGAGGGTTGATCAAATGGTCAACGCAGGTAATTTTTGTAATTATTTTATGTATCAATCAAAATTTAATATCATTCAGCTAGCTAAAAACTTTTCTTATATAATTTTCTTAATAATACATTTGGTTATCAAATCTATGTTCTAATAAATTTGTGTTGCATGCAGGGCTAGTGGATGAGGTGCGACAGATTTTCATTCCAGATGCAGATTACACCAAAGGAATCCGACGGTCCATTGGTGTCCCTGAAATGGACAGATATTTAAGGGAAGAAACGAATATAGACGGAGATGATGAATCAAAGGAGATGATTCTTCAAGCTTCAATTTCAAGTATCAAGCGTAATACTCGTACGTTAATTTGTAACCAACTTGACAAGATTCAACGATTAATAAACGAGAAAATGTGGTCAGTGCATCATATTATGGCTACGGACGTTTTCAAAGAAGATAGAAAAGAAGATCCTGACGAATCATGGAGGAATACTGTTTTGCAACCATGCCTAGATATTGTGAAAAGATTTCTCAAAAATGAATAATATTATTGAGTGTACATAAACAGTCGTTATCTCCATCTTCTGTTTTGGTCACTTTAATTTTTGACCTATTTTGTACAGTATGTATCACATTACAAATATACATATAATATGACCCTTCTTTCTATATATGTTACTCTTATCTGTAAAAAAATTCTTATTATAGATAAAATATTTATTTTAAGTTCCGATCAAACCTAAGCCCCAAGTCCAAGTCCAAGTCTTCTATATTTAATATATATTAATATGAATACGTACGTACACAATTACATGAGATCACTCAGATTGTCAAGCTAATAGAGTGATAAAATAATAAATTCGGGAAGATTCCACCCTAAAAGGATTTTAAATAATAGATTTCTTAACTCAAAAATTAAAAATGTTACATAGACAAAGTAGATAAAATAGTAAATTTATAATCTATCGGTAATGAATATATTATACCTAATTCTATCACGGTGATTGAAGCTTGATTCAATAAAATCCTTATCTATTATTATATGGTGCACAAGTCAATATAAATACTCGTAATTGAAATAGTTATAGATAATTGTTCACTTCCCTCTTATGGAATTAGACTTAACACTTATGACGTGTTGTTAAATAGTGTAAGATTTGACGAATTATCACTTCAATATATTCCGTCAGAAATATTATTGAGTTATTTTTATAATCCTTTTGTAATAGATCTTTCCGTCAACTCTATTTGTGATCTCATAACAATATACATCTAGAAACTTCATCCTAAAATAATTTAAGCTTTATCGCCAAAATTCAAGGTGACACAAATCTAAATTTTTTCATGAACTATTCTTATTATAAAAGATATGAATATATATTTAATTTGGTATACTAATTAATAAACTTATAATTAATTACATTTTTACCATAAAAGCCCAACTCTATGTGATCTCCTAACAACGTACACTAATAACTTTATCCTAAAATATATTTAATAATAATTACCAAAATACAAGTTGACATATCTATAAACTTTTCAAAAGTCATTCTTATCCTAAAATATATCAGTAATTATGAAATTGGTATGTCAATTAATAAGTCCACAAACAGATTTTACTATAAAAGCCGAATGCAATTTCTTTTCACATCCACCATCAAGAAAAATTTATATTTTTACAAAGTATATTCCAAGTCAAGCAAGGTTTCTACTTACTAGCTTTGTATTTACAAGATTTTTAATGTCTGACTTTATGCATTCACTATTATAAACTATTTTTTTTGTGTGTAGATAAAATGAATACTTTCATCAACAATGAAAAGTTCAACAAGAAGAAAGTGATCCTCATAATGGGGGCCACAGGAACGGGAAAATCCCGTCTCTCTGTTGACCTTGCCACCCATTTTCGAGGAGAAATAATCAACTCGGATAAAATGCAAGTTTACAAGGGACTCGAAATTGTTACAAACAAGATCACACACACTGAAAAACAAGGCGTACGACACTATTTGTTAGGTATATATATTTATTTTAAAGAATACTTATATCAAATGAGATCCTAGATAATTTTATAGTAGTAATTATAGATTCTAGTGAAAAATATACTTTACTATTAAAAATTATTTCTTTCAATTCTGATAAAGTTAATTTGATCACATTTTCTTAGATGAAATTGAGCCAGATTCAGACTTCACAGCTGAAGATTTTTGTTTGCAAGCTGTTGTCTACATAGATAAAATACTGAAGACTCAACGTGTTCCAATTATTGTTGGAGGGTCAAATTCGTATATTGAAAAATTTGTGGAAGACCCTGTGTTCATGTTCAAATATAAGTATGATAGTTGCTTTATTTGGATTGATGTTGAGCAATCAGTCTTGAACCGTAGAGTTGACATGAGGGTTGATCAAATGGTCAACGCAGGTAATTTTTGTAATTATTTTATGTATCAATCAAAATTTAATATCATTCAGCTAGCTAAAAACTTTTCTTATATAATTTTCTTAATAATACATTTGGTTATCAAATCTATGTTCTAATAAATTTGTGTTGCATGCAGGGCTAGTGGATGAGGTGCGACAGATTTTCATTCCAGATGCAGATTACACCAAAGGAATCGACGGTCCATTGGTGTCCCTGAAATGGACAGATATTTAAGGGAAGAAACGAATATAGACGGAGATGATGAATCAAAGGAGATGAACTATTCTTATTCTAAAAGATATGAATATATATTTAATTTGGTATACTAATTAATAAACTTATAATTAATTACATTTTTACCATAAAAGCCCAACTCTATGTGATCTCCTAACAACGTACACTAATAACTTTATCCTAAAATATATTTAATAATAATTACCAAAATACAAGTTGACATATCTATAAACTTTTCAAAAGTCATTCTTATCTTAAAATATATCAGTAATTATGAAATTGGTATGTCAATTAATAAGTCCACAAACAGATTTTACTATAAAAGCCGAATGCAATTTCTTTTCACATCCACCATCAAGAAAAATTTATATTTTTACAAAGTATATTCCAAGTCAAGCAAGGTTTCTACTTACTAGCTTTGTATTTACAAGATTTTTAATGTCTGACTTTATGCATTCACTATTATAAACTATTTTTTTTGTGTGTAGATAAAATGAATACTTTCATCAACAATGAAAAGTTCAACAAGAAGAAAGTGATCCTCATAATGGGGGCCACAGGAACGGGAAAATCCCGTCTCTCTGTTGACCTTGCCACCCATTTTCGAGGAGAAATAATCAACTCGGATAAAATGCAAGTTTACAAGGGACTCGAAATTGTTACAAACAAGATCACACACACTGAAAAACAAGGCGTACGACACTATTTGTTAGGTATATATATTTATTTTAAAGAATACTTATATCAAATGAGTACCTAGATAATTTTATAGTAGTAATTATAGATTCTAGTGAAAAATATACTTTACTATTAAAAAATTATTTGTTTCAATTCTGATAAAGTTAATTTGATCACATTTTCTTAGATGAAATTGAGCCAGATTCAGACTTCACAGCTGAAGATTTTTGTTTGCAAGCTGTTGTCTACATAGATAAAATACTGAAGACTCAACGTGTTCCAATTATTGTTGGAGGGTCAAATTCGTATATTGAAAAACTTGTGGAAGACCCTGTGATCATGTTCAAATATAAGTATGATAGTTGCTTTATTTGGATTGATGTTGAGCAATCAGTCTTGAACCGTAGAGTTGACATGAGGGTTGATCAAATGATCAACGCAGGTAATTTTTGTAATTATTTTATGTATCAATCAAAATTTAATATCATTCAGCTAGCTAAAAACTTTTCTTATATAATTTTTTTAATAATACATTTGGTTATCAAATCTATGTTCTAATAAATTTGTGTTGCATGCAGGGCTAGTGGATGAGGTGCGACAGATTTTCATTCCAGATGCAGATTACACCAAAGGAATCCGACGGTCCATTGGTGTCCCTGAAATGGACAGATATTTAAGGGAAGAAACGAATATAGACGGAGATGATGAATCAAAGGAGATGATTCTTCAAGCTTCAATTTCAAGTATCAAGCGTAATACTCGTACGTTAATTTGTAACCAACTTGACAAGATTCAACGATTAATAAACGAGAAAATGTGGTCAGTGCATCATATTATGGCTACGGACGTTTTCAAAGAAGATAGAAAAGAAGATCCTGACGAATCATGGAGGAATACTGTTTTGCAACCATGCCTAGATATTGTGAAAAGATTTCTCAAAAATGAATAATATTATTGAGTGTACATAAACAGTCGTTATCTCCATCTTCTGTTTTGGTCACTTTAATTTTTGACCTATTTTGTACAGTATGTATCACATTACAAATATACATATAATATGACCCTTCTTTCTATATATGTTACTCTTATCTGTAAAAAAATTCTTATTATAGATAAAATATTTATTTTAAGTTCCGATCAAAGCCCAAGCCCCAAGTCCAAGTCCAAGTCTTCTATATTTAATATATATTAATATGAATACGTACGTACACAATTACATGAGATCACTCAGATTGTCAAGCTAATAGAGTGATAAAATAATAAATTCGGGAAGATTCCACCCTAAAAGGATTTTAAATAATAGATTTCTTAACTCAAAAATTAAAAATGTTACATAGACAAAGTAGATAAAATAGTAAATTTATAATCTATCGGTAATGAATATATTATACCTAATTCTATCACGGTGATTGAAGCTTGATTCAATAAAATCCTTATCTATTATTATATGGTGCACAAGTCAATATAAATACTCGTAATTGAAATAGTTATAGATAATTGTTCACTTCCCTCTTATGGAATTAGACTTAACACTTATGACGTGTTGTTAAATAGTGTAAGATTTGACGAATTATCACTTCAATATATTCCGTCAGAAATATTATTGAGTTCTTTTTACAATCCTTTTGTAATAGATCTTTCCGTCAACTCTATTTGTGATCTCATAACAATATACATCTAGAAACTTCATCCTAAAATAATTTAAGCTTTATCGCCAAAATTCAAGGTGACACAAATCTAAATTTTTTCATGAACTATTCTTATTATAAAAGATATGAATATATATTTAATTTGGTATACTAATTAATAAACTTATAATTAATTACATTTTTACCATAAAAGCCCAACTCTATGTGATCTCCTAACAACGTACACTAATAACTTTATCCTAAAATATATTTAATAATAATTACCAAAATACAAGTTGACATATCTATAAACTTTTCAAAAGTCATTCTTATCCTAAAATATATCAGTAATTATGAAATTGGTATGTCAATTAATAAGTCCACAAACAGATTTTACTATAAAAGCCGAATGCAATTTCTTTTCACATCCACCATCAAGAAAAATTTATATTTTTACAAAGTATATTCCAAGTCAAGCAAGGTTTCTACTTACTAGCTTTGTATTTACAAGATTTTTAATGTCTGACTTTATGCATTCACTATTATAAACTATTTTTTTTGTGTGTAGATAAAATGAATACTTTCATCAACAATGAAAAGTTCAACAAGAAGAAAGTGATCCTCATAATGGGGGCCACAGGAACGGGAAAATCCCGTCTCTCTGTTGACCTTGCCACCCATTTTCGAGGAGAAATAATCAACTCGGATAAAATGCAAGTTTACAAGGGACTCGAAATTGTTACAAACAAGATCACACACACTGAAAAACAAGGCGTACGACACTATTTGTTAGGTATATATATTTATTTTAAAGAATACTTATATCAAATGAGTACCTAGATAATTTTATAGTAGTAATTATAGATTCTAGTGAAAAATATACTTTACTATTAAAAGATTATTTCTTTCAATTCTGATAAAGTTAATTTGATCACATTTTCTTAGATGAAATTGAGCCAGATTCAGACTTCACAGCTGAAGATTTTTGTTTGCAAGCTGTTGTCTACATAGATAAAATACTGAAGACTCAACGTGTTCCAATTATTGTTGGAGGGTCAAATTCGTATATTGAAAAACTTGTGGAACACCCTGTGATCATGTTCAAATATAAGTATGATAGTTGCTTTATTTGGATTGATGTTGAGCAATCAGTCTTGAACCGTAGAGTTGACATGAGGGTTGATCAAATGATCAACGTAGGTAATTTTTGTAATTATTTTATGTATCAATCAAAATTTAATATCATTCAGCTAGCTAAAAACTTTTCTTATATAATTTTCTTAATAATACATTTGGTTATCAAATCTATGTTCTAATAAATTT
>JAJJBR010001854.1:0-20564 GCA_022817965.1 Solanum lycopersicoides
CCCAACATCCTTCCACCTCGAGAAGGAAGGAAAAATATCTCACTCTGCCTGGTAGACAGTTAATCTATACAAGCATGTGACATTTTAAAACACGAAATAAAGTTGACAAAAAGTCAATGGCCCAAACTCTTCAAGTATAACTCCAACAACCAAAAGATGCTATGAAACATAGTCGTAATTCACAAAGATCAATGATGTCTACATGCCAGGGGTATGGAGTAGGAATGATCTAAGTTGCACGGACTCTTCACTTTAGATGCCGCATCCGTGTTGGATTCTCCAAAATACAAAACTTTTGGCAAATCTGACATGCACCCCCTCGACATTTTTGAAGAGTCCGAGCAACATAGGGGATCTACATCCCCTCAGATTTCTTATCCTATTTGATGTAAACTGTTCTCAAACTTTCATTATTAACAAACAGCTACAACAAGCATGCCGATACCCCAAGCTATTCTAACACAATCAGCCACCAAAGAAAAATTTCTTCAACAAAAGTAACATATTCCTAATAAACATTGTACTTCATATTAGATAACCAAATTAACAATTTTATGCTATTTAAATTTCCTTACTCACAAAACGCAACTAAATCTTCAACAGTCTATTTCATTTTAAAAAAAATCAACTGCCTTTCAACAAACTGACAAAGCACCCTTTTCGTACAGATGCTGATACCATCAAATATCAATCAACGATGACACAGATACTCTCCTTCAGTAATAGCGAGGAAAATCTCAGGAACTGTATACACGTAGCATAAGCAAACATTTGTATGCAATCTAGCAAAAAGCTATGACAGTAGGAAGAGGAGACAATGAACTTGAAACATCACCTACGAAACTTCTTTTCCGTACTTCTATTAGGAAAGCCATTTTCCATACTGTTGAACAACTTCGTTTTTCAAGCGAAAATATTTCCCATAATAATTCGACCAACCAAACATGAAAAAATTGGAAATTTATACCAAAAGCACCAGTATTTTCTCCTCTATAACTACAACACGCAACCTTACTGTTGCAACCCCTCGTCTCTGCCACACACACCCTTAATCTAATTAGATCCACAACAAAAACCCTCAAAAATCACTCTAATTCATGTCAATTTCATTCCAACATTGATCAATAAGCATGAAAAAAATTGCAAAAATATCAAAATCCACCTTTTAAGAGCAACATTAATAAATAACACATCTATTTAATGCATGTATAAAAAAATCCACCATTTTATGAGCTTGAAAAAGATCAGATCGAGGACTTACATGAAAAATGAAGCAGTTACAACAAGACCAATTGCAAGCATGAACACTGCTAGGTTGGGTACCATGAAACAGGTACTGGACTCGAGATCGGTTTTGCTGATTGAGCCTTTCACAAGAAAAATTCCAAAAAAAATACAACAAAATCACATCAAAATTTTATAAAAATTCACTGAATCTATAAGAAAAACAACAAAATCAAACAAGGAAGAAGAAATTTTATACCATTTTTCTTCAATAAATTTGAGAGAAAATCAGATGATCTCGCGTAGACTCGAACTGTTGAATAAACCTCTACTACGGCTGTGCATCTGTTTTTAAGTAGTCAAGTAAGAAAGGAGTGATAAAATGGTCGGGTCGGGTCGGGTTGGAAGTGAACCGATCGAAAATGAGTTAAATAAAGTAAAATTATTTAATTACCCAAAATAAATTTAATCTTTTTACAAAACAAGAATTTATATATGAAAAAGTTTACAAAAAATATTAATATGGATATTCATTTTTCAGTATATTCATATCGGTCATCAGACTCGTATTTAATGATTACTTTGTTTGTGTACAAAACTATTGAAGTTTAATGTTAAAAGAAACTAACTCTAGAATTTTGAATATAATTAAATAAATTAAGTCAACTAATTACTATAGGAAAAAAATGTGTCTATAAAAGAAAATAGTCCTAATTTTCGAAGATAAATAATGAATTTATGTCAAGAGAATATTATGGAGGATTTTTGAAAACATGAATAAAAAAGTGAGCTTTGAGGACATTAATAGGAATGTGAATGTTACACTGGTAATTTGACTCGATACGGAGTTTAAGAAAGAAAGAAAGATTTTTAAAATTTGTGGTTCAAAATGAATGATAGAAATTTATCTGACTGTAAATAATTTCACCAAGGATAAAATAGACATTATATAGCTAAATGGTTACATAATATAGAAACGTATCCGAGACCGATTAAAAAAAAATAAGTCATATAAATTGAGACAGAGAAAGTAATATATTTGGAATTTAATAAATTTGGTTCAAATTTTAAGCACGTATATCGAAAGTTTGATCATGACAGACCAAACTTTATATAATGTATAAATCTGATCGACTATTTGGGTAAACATCCCAACCTCTCACATGACAATAAAGTTACAATTGCTTCAGCAAAAAAAAGAAAAGAAGTTACAATTGTGTATTACATTATCTCAAATAGTTGAAACAAATTCACAAGCTCATACATGCAACAGGAGTTACATACATGAAAATTGCAGCAATGTTGTTGCAGCCCGGTTAGGCGGTTACAACAGCGTCCTGTTACACGACAACAATGTTTTCAGATAATCATATAGAGACTGTTCAAGCATAACACGAACACATGCCCGTAAAGAATTTGCAGATAGTTGCAGTTAGATTGAAGCCGGGAGCAAAGAGAACCTCGAGGAAATGATGAAGTTGCATGAAATGAAGAACACGAGAGAAAGAGCTCGATATAGTGTTGCATATTTCTCGGCTATCCTATTGATATGGGTCGTATTCTTGAAAGCCGTTCTTGAATCTCTCAACCATTTTAGTTTCTTCTTCTTTAACAAGCTTACAATTTCGCCAATCAGCTCTATCTGCTATATTCAATAAGCCTGCTAAAACCTGTGGGAAATTCATGCAATGTTACGTCTGTAACTAAAGCGAAATTACATATTTTACATAAAAAAAGGATGCAAACTAAGCGTTTATCACCTTTCGAATTTTTAGCTATAAATGATACATTATTAGATAAAGGTGGACGCATCTTACCTCACGACCAAATTGAGCTGGGAATTTTTCATTCTCCTCAATAACATGTGACAAAATATCACCTCCAGGAACTTCAACATAAAATAAGCTGCAACTTCTGTCGAACTGTGTCCTCAACGCTTGTCTTCCTTCTGCAGTAAAAAGAAAGCACCAACACGTCATCTCTAGACTGAATTGCCCTTACGCAAGACAATCTGTGTTAGTTAAAAGGAAAAACAATGAAAGCACCAGTCGAGTATATTCAAATCCATGAGGTTTTCCCCACAACCATGCTTACCCACATTTCCAATTAGCAGAGAGTAAACAAGAAAAGAATTTAATGGGGAAATCAGAGGTTTAGAATTTAGCATCTGTACTGCTACCTTGTATAACAATGGTTAGAATTATCGGTTTGAGAAGAACTTGCAAGATAAGTCTATATAATGTAGGAGTATAACCTATGCACCCAAATGTGCTGGGCATATATAAATATGGTAACTTATCAAAATAAATTATTCACATCCACAGCTTCTCAAGAAAATGATATTCAGTTTTATAGTCTCTTTTTTTTTTTTTTGTTTTTGGTATTAAGACAGTGTGGAGATAACAACCTTCCTAGGATACACTTGATGCAGGTGCCATGCTCGTAAGGACATTTGAAGAAACTACAATCTCGGTCTGTATACATTACCCGGAAATTAAAGGATAACGACAACTGAGCTTTTTTTCCATATTATTTTTTCTACCTATACCATTTTTCTTTCTATTATCTGGTTGGGGCATGTGGCAGGGCTTTAGGACTCCAAGGCTTCATACAATAAAGTGAACATACCTTTAACCATAGAAAGCTTGAATCCCAATTTGTCAGCAGCCAAGTTAAAAATATCTCGAACCACAGATGCCCTGGACGAGGGAATAGGAACAACCTACAATAGACACAAGGAGTGGAGGTTAAGATAATGGTAAATAAGCAATAATAAAAAAGAAAAGTTAATGGAATAAAGAACTGTGACATGAGACAATTACACAATTGTGCATAATATTATTAATGTTACAAAAGGAGATTGATCTATTAAGGTGAGGCAGCTGCAGTTTGATCCAAGGTGTACAATCAAATATTTACTTCTAAAAAGTGCAATTAAGGCTCTGCCTTTTGGATGTCTTTATTGTAAGCCCTGCATGACGAGTGTCAAACATGCTTGATCCCTGTTTGAATCTTTCTTCTCAACCACAGTTTAGGTAAACCATACTGAAGTTTAAACAAGTTTCTACAAACTGAACATTTTTTTTCCCCGAATAAGTATTTTATTCTTACATATTTCTTTGATTTGATCTCTCACTCGTGATTTTAATATAAATCCTGTTAGCCAAATGTTTGTGCTTCATGGGGTATGCCTCACTGTGAGTGATGAACAGACAACTCTTTCACTCTTTCACGAAGAAATGAATACTGAAAAAAAACAATCAAGTAATGGCACTCTATGGAAGGTTTTCTAATCATTCCCAGTAGTCAGGATGCTTTGTGCTTATTCTGAGTTCCTAAGGCTAGAGATCACAAATAGAACAACACGTGGGAGCTTCTACATAAAACCTTTTTCCACAAATACAAAACATGTAAATAAAGGTATGTTTACAAGCCAATTTTTAAGGACAGAATGGTGGTACAGACATATCCTTATTATCTTCCCTTTTTATAAATAATATATATAGTACAGGAATACATTCATAGAAATACATGAATGTCAATTTTTCCATACCTGGAGATTGGCATGACTTCCTCGCTTAAATACGAACTCAAAGAAAACTGCTTCCTTCCCTTGCTTTTTGAAGTAAGCTTTGAGGCTGCTTTGAAGTCGTTCCAGTTCCTTTTCACATTCCAGTGGCAGAGATAACGTATTGGGTGTGTGTTCAATAGGCATAATCAGCACATGATCAGGTGTTAAAGGTCCTTTAGCAAGTGCACAGTAGTAATATTCTCCGACACTAGTGATGAGATGTGACTCAACATTCGGGCTTGACAAACAAAACCAGCATTCTCTTGACCTGAAAAACAGTTAAAGTTACCACAAAACTTACTACAAAAGCAAGGGAGCACTAATGAAGGCCCACAAGCCAGTAAACATTGATACTGCAACGTCATCAAGAAAAATCAAGTAGTTCGATAAATATTAACCTATTAGAGCTTGCTGCCCCAGATGCTGATCTGTCACCTTCTTCCTGCAAGCTGTGCTTGAAGTTGCAATCAGGACCTTTTTCACATTTTCCCTTGTTGAGAAAGTCGAAACACACACCTCTTGAGTATTGTTCTGAAGCTTCTTCATCATGTCTAAAATGGCACTGGTTTCCTCTTGGACAAGAGCCAGAAGAGGCAAACTTAAAGCAGAGTCTGTCACCACCACCATCTCCATGTTTCTGCTTTTTCTTGGATACATCATACCTCCAATACTGTGACTCAGAAGTACTATCACCGGACCTCTTTGTGGCTCCATCGGGTTGGGCTGCTTTGTCAACATTTGTATATGGACATGAAGTAGTGTTTGGTGGCTTAGCACTAAGCTCAGTTTTCGACATTGTTGATGCTGGAGTGGGGGATATCGCATGAATGAATTTCTGCAAAGAGCATAAAATGAGGATTCAAAATGAAATAAAGGGCTGAGGTAGACCTAAAATCACGTGGAGAGAAGTTGTCTTTTAAAGGCCGAGAAATAGATGCAGACTTAGCTAAGAAGATATGTTCTGCATATTTCAGCAGAGAAGTCTTTCATTTTAGTTATAAACTTGTATGCCATTTGAAAGAGGTGTCCAGTTCAGGAAATTTCTAGCTTCACTCTAATTCACTTTATGTCTTTATAATGGTGTTTCAAGAATTGAAAGATAGATCAGAATTTCATTAATAAAATGAATAGATTTAAGAGTTTCTATGGCATTTTGAGTATATATAATCATTATTAACAAGTTTCACGTTCAATCATAACTACGTGGCATATTTTTTTTGGTGGTGGTGGTGTGAGCCCCCCGGGGGGGGGGGGTGAGGACAAAGTGTGGGTTAAAGGGCAACAGCCACCAAAATTAGAGAGAGTAAATAATGTTTGACTAAACATTCTCAATTTGTGATAGAACTGCTCAAGATGCTACTTTTACAAATACTTGCAGGAAATTTAACTCAAATGTTGGCTGTAGTACCTGTTTATCTTTGTTTCCAACAGGAGCTAAGCCCAAAAAGCGAGTTGCGTGTAGAGCATCAACGTTAGCATATGGTTCACGATCAAAGTATACACCCACAGTTCCTGCAACATGATACCTACCAGTAAAACAAATTCAGCTGAGGAAAAATTCATATCTGTGGATTTTGTGAGAAATATAGGGAAAAAATAATATTGAATTGTTGTTGTATCTACATTATTACATGAGACCCTATTTATAGAACATAGAATACAATCATTTACCAAATAGGATACTATTTAGTAGTCCTATTCCTATTCTAATAGGATTATATAAACTTATTCCTATTTTAATAGTATTGTATAAACTATTCCTATTCTAATAGGATTGTATAAACCTATTCATATTCTAACACTCCCCCTCAAGCTAGTGCGTACAATTCATGCATCTAGCTTGTTACAAATGTAATTAACACGGGGACCGATGAGGGGCTTGTTGAGATATTTGCAGACTTCACAAAATTGATGGTCAATCTTAATGTGCTTGTCTTCTCATTAAATACTGAATTTGATGAATTTGATGCATAATGCCAGTAAATCTCAATGTGCTTAATCTTCGCATGAAATACTGAATTTGATTCATAATGTTGGTGTTGAACTTCCCAACCCAAGCTTGAGAAAAAATTGTTCTAGACCATAGAGTGATTTGTACAATCGATGACACAACACAATCGACATACAAGGCTACTAAACTCCCCCTGAGCAACGAAGTGCTCAAATCTAATATAAAGTATATGGATCATGTTGGCATCAATAGATGAGTTAATATTAAATAAGAAAGTCACCAAAATAATTATTGGAACATGCTCATATGCCGAAGTATTAGAAAAAATGGTCACAATCTAAGAAATAAAATTATATAGGTAGGGTCGGAATGATGTCACGACCCAACTAGAAAATAGAAATTATATAGGATAGTTGGAACGACCCCATTGACAAAAAAAGAGAAATAATATGGGTAGGGTCGGAATGATGGCACGACCCTAATGAAAAAGAGAAATTATATAGGTAGATTGGAATGATGGCACGACCCTACGCAAATCAGATTTGAGGAGTCACCGGAAAAGACGAATGGAACTATGCAAATAAAATCTAAGTTACTGAAAAGACACATGATGTTATGCAACTCAGATATGAGAAAATAGTTCAGAAAAAAAAATCCACGGTACTACACAAATTCAATATGAAAAGTAGTCCGGGAGATGCACGGTGCTACGCAAATCAGATATGCAAAAAAAAGGTAGTCACCGGAAAGATGGGACGGTGCTACAAAATTAAATATGAAAAAGTAATCACCGGAAAGATGGGACGGTGCTACAAAATTAAATATGGGAAAATAGTCACTAGAAAGATACACGGTGACCCAACTTTTGCTAACATAATCATTGGCCAGACGGGCGGCATATATGAGTAATAGCCGCCCGCCGACAGCTGAAGCTCTTTGATTGTTTACCAAGATCGTAGAGGCTCTGATACCATGTGAGAAATATAGAGAAAAAATAATATTGAATTGTTGTTGTATCTACATTATTACATGAGACCCTATTTATAGACCATAGAATACAATCCTTTACCAAATAGGATACTATTTAGTAGTCCTATTCCTATTCTAATAGGATTATATAAACCTATTCCTATTTTAATAGTATTGTATAAACTATTCCTATTCTAATAGGATTGTATAAACCTATTCATATTCTAACAGATTTATTGGGCAACAAAGTACAACTTCAGTTCTGGTTCGTTAAAATGAAAATTGAACTAGAAAGCAACAGAAAGTTCCTGATTTCAATAGCATTTCTTTTAAAATAGCAGGATTACAAAATAGCCATTTGAACAGATACTTCCTTCACATGAACAGAACATTGTGGATTCTCTGAAAGGCAAGAATATATTTTTTGAAATTTTACTAAATTTTTCAGATTGACATCCAGTAGCGGTGATAAATGCAAATTCCCACTGCTTAATTTTATTTTAGGTGAAGCCTAAGTATATCAAGGACAAACATTTCCACTGCAAAATGGAACTCTTGTAAAAGATTACCAGTTCAACCACCAGATAAAGAAGATCAGTGGCACATATCAGCTCAAACTAACTATGAAATGGCAGTCTGCAGTCCAATCGAGGTGTGATGAAGATTGCACTATTAATCAATAAGAAAAATAAGCTGAATATAAAGACGTCGAGTGGAAGCATATAGATGTACAAACAATAAAAATTGTAGTACAAAACTAAAATGAAAAATTCCACATAGTTGGCTCCAAATTTTGAGGAGTTCAAATTTTCTTCTCCAAAGGTCGAGAAGGTATGTTCAAAATGAAGTTCAAGAGCAAAGGACTTGGTTGCCCATGAGTCATGACACCAACTAAACAAGTGAACTGCATTTTGAAAAATAGATCACTCACCGAGGCTTAATCTCAGTTACCAACTCTGACACTGTGGGATCACTCCCAGATGAATCAGAAATTTCTACAGGAGCTTTTGATGTTGTTCCATTTGTTACTCCACTGGGCCACTCATTAGTGTTTTTTGATTAAGGAAATCAAAGAGATCGTATAGAGTACTTGCAATAGGGGGGTGAAGAAAATGAAGAAGATCAATTTAAAACGAAAGGATATGTAAGAAAGATGTCTACTGTTACTGGATCCTCTGCTAAAGCCCTCAAAGCATCAACATCATCTTGACTATATGTTCCGAATTGAGTTCCACTTGGAGTTCGCCTACCAGATAAGTATGCCACAGATAACCCTAAACATGATTACAGTATATCAGCTATCATATTCAACAAAAAATATTATTGTTGAGTCATGCACCTCCATATAAGAAAACTGTAATTCGATACGGAGACATAATATGAAATCCAAATTTCTTTCGGTCTCACCATTCCAAAAACATGAGCTTAGACACACCCTGTTGGTGAGATTCTATTCTCACAAAGCAAACTAACCAATCAATAGGATGAACCTTCCAAAATCAGGGTAAACCCCAGGGTTATCGTGAACTGGGTGCAGTTATTATAATATAACATTGAATACGAAAATAATAACCAATAACATCAATTGGACAACCAACTGCGCCTCAATCATGAATGAATTGAAACAAACTAGCCAATTAAGCAAAAAAGGTACACAACTCCACGAAATTAAGATACATTGTGTGATATTTGGATGTGCTCACATTTTATTTTCTGTTGGATATGTAAAAATTGCACGGTGCTTAGATACCCTCATGAAAAGTTCCATTTTTCAAATCATAGACATCAGCATCTCACAATGTATAACTTGGAAATGGTGCAACTGTCTACTATCTTTAATTTTCAATACAGCATTGGATTAATAATTTAGCAACATATAGTCCATTTGGCTTCTGTAAGCAATGACATAGGCTTTTGTTCAATACCACAGAGAGGTAGGAGACAATACAATCCTTTTTTTACCAACTACTATAGAGAATTTTAGCTGATAGTTTTAAAGACTTAACAGCTTTCAATATATCTGTGCCAAGATTTCATTCTTGCTACATGTGTGAACTGCCAGACCAAACAGTACAAGTTTGAACAAGGAAATGATAAACTGCATTTAACAAAGTCATTTTGTAAAAGGTGCACCCATCTGCTTTGCCCAACAACTTTAAATATTATCCAAATGCTCCCCTCTCTATCCTATCCACCAAGACGGATTAAATATTGTGGGTGCGTGTGTGTACAAGCCACCATTCTTTTGTAGCAACAAATACAAACTTTCTGTAACATACATCTTTTAAGCATGTATAGATGAGGCTTAACTACAATGAAGCCGGAAAAGACCATATGGAGACCAGGGTTTATATCCCAGAAGAAACAAGAGCAAGGTGATTTCATTCCACCTGTCTAAGCCTTGGGTAAGCTATGTGAAATTGCGTTAGTGGCAGGAGCAGGCACCAGGTGAAATAGTAGAGGTGTGCATACTTGTTCAGCCAATAGACATTTCCAACTATACAAAAATATGTAATATACATTCACACACCTACCCTAGTAGCGTAGATGCAGACAACACCACAGGGTGTGGCCTAGTGGTTAACAAAGTAGGCTGAACCATGAGGTCTCGGGTTCAAATTCTAGCTGAGGGAAAAATGGGAGTGTATTTTCCGCGAGAGAGCTCAAGCTATCCAGGACACCACAATTATGAAGAAAAAAAAGTGGATGCAGACACAAACTTCTAAGCAGCCTGTTCAGTCCTTACACTAAGTTTTTCACTTTCATTAAGCAAATTGGAATAAAAAGAAAAACGAGGTGCTGGTTAGTGCTTACCGTTAAGGCTAAACTTCCCACTTCCTTTCAACCAGTACAAATTGTCACAGACTCTTAAACCCTCCATCTTAAACCCTTTGTTACTCGGGTCCTTCAATGCTTCTGACAATATTTTTGGGGACCCTGCACCATAATCACCAATGAAATAGGTCGGTATCGGAATCTTGGAACGCCCCTCAATGTAGTCATTGAATTCCTCAATCCCCTCAACTGAATCAGGAAAAAATTGGCCTACGCAAAGAAGAGCATCAAATGGACCAGCTGCCTTGTTCACCTGAAAGAGTTCAAGTTCAGCTCTAAACTACAACAACAACAACATACCCAATGTAGTCCCACAAGGTGGAGTCTGGGAAGGGTAGAATGCATGTAGACCTTACCCCTACCTCAGAAGTAGAGAGGTTGGTTCTGATAGACCCTCGACTCGAGAAATGAACAGTCCCAAGCAATCCAAAGAGAAGTAATGTAAGTGAAAGCATAACAAAGCATATTGAGCAGTTACTACGACAAAATAATATGGTCATAAATATACAGAAAAAAAAAACAGAAAGCATCAGGAATCGAAGGGCTAGAAACTACGACTACTAGGATGGACAGATAGCGAGACAACGCACTTCTATATACTAACCTTCTCGCCTAATTTGTTCCTCCATGACCTTCTATCTATCAAAGGGCAAGAAGCTACGACTACTAAGATGGACGGCTAGCTTGACAACACACTACTATATCCCACTTGTGTTCTCCACAACCTCCTATCTATCCAAGGGCAAGAAACTATGACTTCTAAGATGGACGGATAGCTTGACAACACACTACTATCTACTAACCTTCTAGCCTAATTTGTGTCTTCCCCACCTATTATCTAATGAAGAGCAAGAAACTACAACTAATAGGATGGATGGATGGATGGATTGCGAAAAATACACTACTATCTGTTACACTTCAGATTCAAATGAGAAATCGAGATATCTTGTCATGGAGTCAGTGGAATGGAGAGAGATAAAGAACCTTTCATTTCATCTGTAAAGACCCATGTGTAACTACAATATGCTAAGTTTCATATATATACACAATGTACAAACTATAGTAAACTGAAACTAAGTATACTAGAATTGACATTTTCCAATAGCTTCTAAGTATCAACACTATCTACTAACCTTCTAGCTCTAAGCTGAAATCGCACAACCTCCACAACCTCAGCTCTAAACTAAGTAATTGATATTTACACACAATACCAAACCCAGAATTTGAAGTCAGCAAACTATCTAGATTCTAGAGCATAATTTAAACTTTATGGATACTCTTAAAGGTGCTTAGCATTACTCCCATAGTATTTTCAAAGTTATGTATTCTATTTGCAGCATTTTTCGCGGATTTTACACATAAATTACTTCTACGTATCAAAAGTATTGGATTCAAATGAACTCGGTACCAATACTGTGCATCCGCCTCTGTAATCTATCTATTTTATGAATACATACATAATATATATGAAAATAGAGAAGAAGACGAACCGAAGAAACGCGTTTGAATAGCTGATTGAGACGGCCGAGTACATCACCACAGAGGAGAATTTTGAGAGGAGCCATAGCTGAGAGCTTAGAGTTCAGTGAGAAAGAAGAAGAAGAAAAAAAAAAAAGAATCGGGTGTTGGGCTAAATCCTGCAATGGGTTTTCAGGCCCAATATGTAACAATTTAGTGTTATAACCAATTTTTGTCTTGATATTTGAGTTATACTTTTTTGGGAAACTTACATAAATATACTAGGGAAAATTATGCGACTAAGCAAACTTATATTATTTAATTACTCATCATAGCTATAGTTTGTTATAATTACCACTCGCGATTAACATTATACATTAATTACATTGGCTGACTTCGAGTTTGTATAATTAGTCACGTTTGTATATGTATAATTCGCCTGGATATACAAATATATATGTATAATATACAATTATTTAACTATATCCCTCTCTCTCCTCTCTCCTCTATCTCCCAGTCTATCTCGTCTCTCTCATCCATATAACATGTAGTTACGAATTGTAATTATCAAACTATAGTTATGAAAAGTGATTAGACTATTTTTAAGTGGTTGTATGTGAAAGTTCCCAACATACTATAAATAAAAAAAATTTATCATTTATAGCAATAATATTTTTTTCACTTGATCACTTTTAATACATTTATTATACACTTTCAATTCATATTACAAAGAACGATTTATTATTCACATATAACACAAGTTTTATTGATGGATAATAGTACATTTATCATGCATTTTAATACACTTATAATACAATGTGTCAACTTCTTACCGAACAAGCTTAATATACTTCTAAAAAAAAAAAGTTATAATACATATATATAATGCATACTTAATTCACTTTTAATACATATTACAGATTTAACATAGTATTATTATAAATGATAATAAACAAAAAATATCGCTAAAATTCATAATTATATATTAAAAAACACTAATCCAAATAATTTTTCCTACTTTTTTTTCATTATTTGATAGAATATATAAAAATATTGTTATATAATGTTTGATAAAGAGGAATATGAGAATGTAAAAGTCAAGATAGGATAAAGAGAAGCAGCCACAAAGGTTAAAAGGGCAAAGATTTGGCTACTTGTTAAACTCTTTATTTAGATTTTAGCAGCCTTTTTGCCTTTCATACATTTCAACTTTTTGCCCTCCATATTCCAGGCATAATCATTAATCTAAACTTATATTTATAATCATTTGATATTTGAAATTTATTTGTATATTTATTTTATATTACTAATAATAATAATATAAAAAAAATGGTTCGAACTCTGATGTATTTAACATTTACGAAAAATTTAAAGAAAAATTGCACTGTTAGAAAATGTATAATATTGATAATCTATTCTAATGCTGGTTGATTGCACGATTCAAATTTGTGACCTATAAATTATACTGAAATTAAACCTTAAGCCACGTGAGCTTCTCAAGAAAAAATAAATGAAAAAACCTAAAGTGCCCAAAAGAAAAAAGATAATAAAAACATTGGATTTATGATAGTTGCCTCGTGCGAAAGATCTAGTTGTCATAATTTTAAATTTTATTTGCAGAAAAGTGAACATTGAACATCTGATACATATTTTTCGTTGAAATATTATATAATGTATAGAGATTAAATATTAGTTATTATAATTGTATATTTAATTTTACATACCTTTAATATAATTTAAAATAAAATTTGCATTCTTTTACTAAATTTTTGTCTCCGTCACTAAATTTAAGAGGGAGCGTTGGACATGTAATTAAGAGAAAATATTTCATTTGAAACGTTTAATTAATGCAACCAAAAGGATAAGACAATATAATTATCTTATATCAATCAAAGTAAAAAAAAAAATATAAAAGAAATATGGGAAAGTTAATGCTAATTAAGTCATTGCTTGAACAAGTGAATTATAATAATAATATTTTCTTCGTTTATTTATACTTGTTCATTATAATGAAAATAAATATTCAATACTTTTACTTGCCAAATTTAGAAAGTTAAAAAATAATTTATCAATTTATACTTATTTTATTCTTAGTATTAATAATTATTCATTATTAGCACTTGAATAACTTATAATAATTAGGAGGTGATATATCAACATTATATTCTACCTATTACATCAAACTTATCAACAAAAAAAAAAAATTGCATATATAATTAAGTGGTAGCTAAAAAGCTTTACATAGTCTAATTTATCTTTTGACATACCAAAAATAAAATAAAATAAAATAAAATACATCAACTCAAACAATTAAAAACTTTGACTATTTTTAAACAACACTCCCCCCTACCCCTATGCTTGTGTTTCGCGATTCTGATGTCCGAGCCAACTTTTACATATTTCAACTGATTTCAGGAGATATCTTCCACCTCTTATTATTCTTTTAGGACGATGCTGATGTCCAAGCCAATTTTTACATATTTTAACTGATTTCACGAGATATTTGTCACTTGTTATCACCCATATCCTTATATCTTACCATTTATTGATGAAAAGCTAATTAAAAATTCTTTGTCCTGGTGATAGAATCATCTTTGGATCAAATAGATCTTTTCTTTGTTGAAAAATATTCCATTTTTTACCAAAATGTTTGATCCAATCCTCTTTTGTCTTGTAATGTGGAAGATATTGTTTTATATTAAGGCCAACTTTATCACAATAATTTAATATTTCTTCATTTTGATCATCCAAAATTTTGCATTCATTATATCCACTTGAAGAATGTAAAAGTCCCACACAATAAAATGTTTCTTCTTCTGGTATCATTGCTGACATCCTATCATCCCATCTGCATATTTTCAAAAATAAATAAATTAAATCATACTTTTTATTAATATTAAATCACTCAAAAAGATATCTTGTATAATCTTAAAAATATAACAAATAAATTAAAATGAAGAATATATATATATATATATATATATATATATATATATATATATATATATATATATATATATAATTGAACATCTTAATATAAATATAGACTTAAAAAGAATAAAGTTACTCAGTTTTAGTGAACTCGAAATTTTATAACGATTCCCCAATATATATATATATATATATATATTAAACTCTATACTACTCCCTCATATTCAATATATATGTAACACACTTTTTTTTCATTAGTCAGTCCAAAAAAAATGATCCATACATCTATATATTTAGTAACAATTTAATTTTAAATTCTATTTTACCTTAATCAGATTGACTTATAACCACATAAACATCTATAATTAATTTAGATCATAAGTTTCAAAAGTTTACATTTTTTTCTTAAACGCTGTATCAAAATTCAAATCAAACATCACATAAATTGAGATAAAAAGAGTGTTATTCCCTCTGTCCATTTCGTCATGTTGCTCTTTTCGAAAGTCAGTTTCACTCTTTACATTAACTCGACATTTAAAACAAAAAATTTAGATATCAAAAACTATACAAAGTACTATAAAATTCTATCTGCATATCAATATGATGAAAAAAATACACCATAACATGTTAGTCAAAGTTATTATCATTTAACTCTAAAAAAAAAACTATAACAACTAAAAATCGGAAATTTAGTATATTATAACTATATATTACTTATCTAAGGGTGTGTGGGGTGAAATGATAGTTTTTGAGAGTACCTTTTCCTACTTGTTGGGTAGACAAGTATGGGTCCATTTGTCTTGTTTTGTCTGAGGATGATGTCCACAAAAACAGCAGCATTAAAATGCATGATAGAAGACTTTGGTACAAACAAATTGAGCCATGGATGTGGAACATCCCACATTCCTTTTAATTGTAACTCTAATTCCCCACTTCTAACTCTATTCAAAAATTCCACAAAACTCACATCTTTCTTGAACATAAATCCACCTACATACTTCAATCCTTTCACCAACTTCTTCAACTCCTGTAAATCGTCAAAAAATTACAACGTATATATAAAAATCAATCTTATATATATATATATATATATATATATATATAGGAGATACTGAACCTTCTTAGTAAAATAATATACAGTGTCAAAATCAACGCATATGATACACTTTGACTGAATATATGTATATGGTTGTATAAAAAATGAATCACGCAAATTGAAAAATACATACCTTATCAATAGTATTAGCATTTTGGTCATCATAGTACTTCACTATTTCCAAGCAATACATAATTTTATTTTTGGATAATAATGAAGCAATTTTGGTTTGATTTGAAGGTGAATAAAATGAAGATCTCCAATTATTTAGAGAGCTTTGTTCCATCATTATAGAGCCTTCAACATAATCCAATCCATTATTATGAATTGAAATAAGATGTTCTTGATCTTTTGTGAATTTTGAGAAATCATCATATAACATTCTCACCCATTTCACCTACAAGAAAAAAAAAATCATAATTATATATTTGCATATATAAAAAATTGAAGTTTAAACTAATATTTATCTGTTCTATTTTATATAACATTCTTTAATTTTTTAATATGTTTAGAGAAATTTAGAGACAATTTTAACTTAGATAAGTGTTTATTTAGAGAATAGGTTCCTCGAATGGATCTCTTAGTTGTTATTTAAAAGTTGTTCGAAAGCAGTATTTATCCAGAAAAGCATACAAGGAAACACCATACATAAAAATGGTGCCTAGAATTCACCGACTTTAAAAATCTTTTTTTTCCTTTATAAATTTCGTGTTCTGTCAAATACCGTCATACTTACTCTTGTTGGTGCTTTATCCAAGACAATTCTTGCTCTTGTTATTATTCCAAACTGTCCCAAACCTCCTAAAACTCCAAAAAACAATTCTGAATTCATATCTTTGGAGCAAGTCACTAATTCCCCTTTACCTGATGAAACCAAACATGAGTCAACAACAACAATAATAATAATAATTAAATAAAAAAATCATAAATTTAATTGTATTATCATATATTAGCATGCATCACCAAAAAATATATTATTATTATTATTCCTCAAATTAATTAATATATAAAGAATGTTTTTGGTCATGCATGCACTAGTAAATTACCAATATATATATATATAGCCACTTGCAATTAATTAAGTATAGATAAATTTTTCTATGATAAAAAAAAGCTTAGATTTTTGTGATATATTTATTTTAGTATAAGGTGAAAAATCTTACCTACAAGATCTTCCAGGTGGAAAAAGAGACATTACAACCTATGAAATACATACTAAGAGACATACTTTTACATATTAAAAGAAAAAAATAAAATTAAAGTATGAATTTTTCTAAAAGAATCTTATATTAGTTAGGCTCCAAACATGATATATTTCTTATCTAAACTAAATATTGATAGTGACTATCTCCCCATTTTTATTTTTATTTTGTACTTTAACACTTCCCATGAAAATACCCAATAAAATAATAATAATAGGAAGACCTTTTATCTTTAAGTGACCTTAATGAATATATGAAATATCAATATAGTTTTCTATTCACTACAAGAAAACTGTAAATTATATGAGGATTTTTCTGCGAATTAGTATGAAAATTTGTAGGAAAATAAATTTCATACAAATTATCATACTAATCTCCAAGAAAATTCCTATGTAATTCACACTTTTCTGATAGTAATTGTATTAGAAGAGTGAGTAAGAATCGAGACTTTCATTGATACCATTAAGTTATTTAGTATAGAGAAAAATAAAGTATAATGTTTACGTGTTATACGTAAGATTTTACCTGTAATAATATCCATCTCATGAACGTTACTTATTTGAGGACCGTATCGAAAAGTTTGACCACTAATTCCAGCATTAGAGAGTGTACCACCAACGGTAAGGTACAAATAATCTGTCCACGAAACAGGTGCTAAGCCATACTCTAGGGTGCTACGAAGAATATCAATCCATAATTGTTCACCTCCAACATCCGCGTAAAACCCTAAACCCGAATCCCAAGAAACCCTAACACCACAATTCTCATTATTATTATTTAAAGAACTCATTTCCACAATTACCCCATTTTTTGCCATGGCTTGTCCCCTAATGGAATGTCCATGACCTTTGGCTGCTACATGAAAAGGGACAGAAAGGTCATAAGAAAATTGTATGAGGTCAATTATGTCATTAACACAAGAAGGATAAAGAACAGCAGCTGGTAATATTTCTTGAATAATTTTTCCAAAATCTTTGGAAGATTCTTTAATAGCATGAGAATTTGTACTAAGTTTTGATGAAATATTAAGTGAAAGAATTTCATAAGGAATTGAAGGATTCCATGGATTTAACTTTCCTAAAATGGACATTAAATGAGTAATAATAAACAAAATAATAAGATTATAACCATAGGATAAAAAAAACTTAGCCATAATAGAAGGAAGAAAAAAGAAGGAAATTATTAGAAGTAGGTGATTTTTTTGGTGTTGAGAAAAGTGAGTGATATGAGGGTATTTATAGAGGGGGAAATAATATAATAAATGATATTTGCATGCAAAAAAGTAAAAATTTTTTTTTAATATAATGGTAGTACAAGATTTAGAAGATCTTGGAAAAAATAATATTACACATGGGTAAGGTGGGGTGGGGTGGGGTGGGGGGTAGAAAATTGTGTGTGTAAGATATGAAAGGACAAAAGATTTTTGTGATTATTGCTCTTTTGCCTTTATGTTCCAAAAAATGTCACAATTTTCTCATGGGATGGATAAACACCTCTTTGATGTTGTTCATAGTATTGTCATTATATGATTAATGAAGATTTTTTAAATTATTCGGTAAGCAAGATCTTTGATTGATGTATACGTTATTGATCAATGTATATATTTGTTTGGAGCTTTCTCGCTTAAAGGGATTAGAAAACGTGTTTCATCTTCCACCTTTTCATCGATAGTTTGTTGCGTTCCTAAGCAAGTTCTTAAACCTCCTTTGTGTGGTTTTGTCATAGAAGTCGTTATCATTGTAAGACAGATGCGATCATGAATAGGACCAGATAAAAACATAAGAGGACATGATAATTGTTATGAATATAGAGGAATAGAATATTTTTTTCGTAACTATTTTAATGTTCGATGTTAATGTCAAATAATTTAAAGTTATTATAGCAAAGTAATTAAGTTAATGAAGGGAATTAATGCATGTAATGTTAATTAACTAACCTTGGTTAATTGTTAAAACAAATGTATATATATTTATTGACCTGATGTAAATACCGAATGAGTTTTTACCACTCTTGGACAAAGGGTGCATGGCTCCGCCACTAAAGACCTATTATATACTAAACTATACTAGTTTATCATGATTATATTATACATTGACTATAATTTGTGGTAAACGTTATACATGAAAATATATATCATGTATTTATTGAATTAATATAACCACATCATCTATATCAATTGAACAAATGTATATAACTTTTTAAAATTATTGATATTTTGTTTGGATCTATTTAAGTTAAACGTGTTTCATATTTATGTGGAATAATACCAAACATCTAGCATTTATTATATCAGTATGTACTCTTGACTCTTGAGTTTACTTGGTTTTTGTTTCACATATAGGAACGATATAGTCATAATTACTAGGGGTGTGTTTGATACGGAGAAAAATATTTTTCAAAAATAATTTCTCAAATTTTTATGAATGATATTTAATATTAATTATATCCTTCCTACCTATGTTGCCTCATATCCATCACCCTTATGTTTTCAACGGTATATTTATAGTATTTATCTAAATTATATATGAAATTAGCAATATTTTTTATGCGTCTGAACAAAACATATTGAAAAGGAACAAAAAAAGATCCTTATATTCTCGACTGTATAGTATTTGTTTAAATTATATACTAAATTATCAACATTTTTAATGCGTCTGAATAAAAGATATTAAAAAGGAACAAAAAAAAAGGAGTTTTTAGAATAATATTTTCTGTTTACTTATTCACTATTAGAAAAATAAGGTTTTTCTAACAGGAATCAATGAAAAAATTATGTTATAAAATATGATTTTTTCTCTCCATATAACCAAATCAATTTACTTAAAAAACACATAATAGAAAATACATTCCGATTAAAATAGCCATTGGACATACTTTTTTTTCCGATTTAATTAAAATATATGTGACAATGACAATCGAAACTTTTCACTAAAAAAATAAAAATATATAGAGTGTGTTTGGTATGAAGGAAAACATTTCCAATTTTCCCATGTTTGGTTGGGACAAAAGTTTTGGAAAATGTTTTCCAAATCAACTCATTTTCCTCAAAATTAAGGAAAATGACTTCTCTTCAAAAATTAAGGAAAACATTTTTCAAAACTCTCCTCCAATTTCAAATTACATTTTTTGGGGAAAAAAACATCGAGTTTAAAAAAATATTTTCAATTTCAAAATTTTATTTTTTCACCCGATCCCTGACCTCCCCCGGCCAGCCCCCCCCCCCACAACCCCAAACCCTCCCCAAAAAATTAATTTTGCTTTTTAAAAATATTTTCAACTTCAAATTATTTTTTTTAAAACTCCCCCCCCCCGGGCAGCCCCCCACCC
>JAJJBR010001855.1:0-32426 GCA_022817965.1 Solanum lycopersicoides
TCGTCAAATTCCCCTCAAGTTGAGCAGGGTGTTGAACCACTGTCAACTTGAACTTCAATTCATGAAATCGTAACTTCGACAATGGCTTAGTCAGCAGATCAGCTATCTGATCATGTGTGTTGACATAACGAACCACAAGAGTTTTAGCGCGAACCTTGTCTCGAACAAAATGAAAATCAATCTCCATGTGTTTTGTACGAGAATGAAAAATGGGATTGGCAGTCAAGTATGTAGCACTGAGATTATCACACCAAAGAATAGGAGTAGAAGAGGTGAAACAACCAATCTCACGAAGAAGGAACTCAATCCAAGTGAGTTCAGAAGTTGCAGCTGCCAGGGCCCTATACTCAGCCTCAGTACTCGATCTTGAGACAGCACGCTGCTTCCGTGAAGACCATGAGATCAAGTGGTTGCCAAGATATATGGCAAATCCAGTAGTAGACTTTCGGTCATCCATATCGCCACCCCAATCAGAATCTGTGAAACCATGAAGTAGGGTGGTTGAGGTGCGTGATAAGAATAAACCATGAGCAAATGTAGATTTGATGTATCGCAAAATCCGCTTCACTGCCACCCAATGACTGTCCATAGGACAATGCATAAATTGTGAAACTTTATTTACTACGTATGCTATGTCGGGACGAGTGAATGTCAAGTATTATAGGGCACCAACTATACTACGATACAAAGTAGGATCACTGAAAGGAATTCCACCAGAAGAGGAAAGCTTCGAAGCTGGGGAAATGGGAGTAGTAACAGGATTGCACGAGTTCATCTGTGCTCGGCAAAGAAATCAGTGACATACTTGTGTTGCGATAAGAATAATCCTTCCTTCGTCCAAGTTGCTGCAATACCCAAAAAATAGGACAAGGTGCCTAAATCACGGACGGCAAACTGAGATTGAAGTTGAGCAACCAAAGCCTTAATACGTACAGGGTTATTGCCCATCACTAAAATATCATCCACATATATCAAGCAGAAAATTGTGTCACCTGGAGTGGACATATAAAATAGAGAGGTATCAGTCTTAGAACCCATGAACCCAAGTGAAAGGAGAGCATCAGTGAGGCGCTTGTTCCACATCTGAGGTGCCTGTTTGAGACCATAAAGAGAGCGCTTAAGTAGGCAGACATGATCGGGACGAGAGGGGTCAATAAAACCAGGAGGCTGAGACATATACCACCTCATCTAAGTGTCCATGAAGAAAAGCATTGGAGATGTCCAGCTGCGTTATATGCCAATCATTAGTCACTGCTAACGAGAGTAATAAACGAATAGTAGTTGGCTTAACAACTGGACTAAAGGTATCCACAAAATCAACCCCAGGCCGTTGATGATATCCTTTTGCAACTAAATGGGCCTTGTAACGTTCTAAGGAACCATCAGCTTTCAATTTTGTTTTAAATATACAGCGACAACCAATGATATTTTGCGACGGAGATGGAGGATTGTATGAATAACTATTATTTTGAGCCATCTGAGAGTAGCCATGATTCGATGAGCGACCACGGCCTCTGTTACCTCTACCTCTACCCCGACCACGATTGGTACCAACTGAGGTATGGGTAAATTGTGCAGTTGGTGCTATGACATTAAGAGCCTCATCTTTTTTCAATTGTCGTTCTTCATTCAACAACAATCCATATAAAGCATCAAAAGAAATATCATATCTTCTTGACGCGATTCGATCGTGTAAAAGGACGATAGGTTGGTCCCAAACCAGCAACAATGAATTCTACCAAATCATCATCAGCAACGGGATGCTGCAATGCAGCCAATTTGTCTACAATACTCTTTGCATGTTGCACATAGGTTTTGATACTTGAATTGTCTCTCCGCAATGTGTGTAACTGTATTTTCAACTCACGAATCTGTGGCTTGGAACCAGATGCATAGGCAGCCACAAGTTTGCTCCACGTTTTATGAGCCGTCTCTGCACCAACCAGTTGAGGTAAAATACCTTCTGAGACTGAGGCAACAATCCAACTTAACACAAGTTGATCTTGTCTTAGCCAAACATGGTACGCGGGATTAGGCTGATCACCAGTCAGAACCTGATCTGGAATCACCGCGCTTCCATCGATATGATGACCAAGATCACACCCTCGAACCATCGGAAGAAATTGTGTCTTCCACAAAAAAAATTTGAGGAGGTGAGTTTAACTGTTAATTGGTGTGCGAGATTTGGTGACGGTAAAGGCATATTAGTGAATGAGGTTTGTGTAGTTGCAATCAAATCTGTTCCTAACGATTCAGAGGCTGTGGAGATGTTATCGTCCATCGCCATTGGAGTTAGTTCTCTGTTTTTCTGTTTTTTTTGGGTTGTTTTAACCTCTTAGGGCTCCGATACCATGAAATAAAATCTTTCTCTCACAATCATATTCAACTTACACGAGGATATATATACATACAGAGACTAACCAAGAGTCCTAGTTGATTACGGTACAGAGACAACAAAGTCTAAACAAACTAGGATACCAGAAACCAAGACATAGTTGAACTCTTCTATGTTATCGTCATCATTGGGAAGCAGAATGAGTGATGACTTTTAAAATTATTGTTTAATTTGTTATATATAAGAAGAATTATTTGAAAGTGTGCGTAATGATATGATTATTGATCGTTTTCAAAATATGACAAATTGTTGAGTGCAGTTGTAATGATAATGCTTCTATTCATATAATGTTTAAATAATTTGTCGTTTTTAGTGAATTAAATACTTGTATTTGTTTGTTAATTTAATGCTACTAAAATTCGGTTCGAAGCCTGTTTTGGTAGCATCATCTCCAGAAATGGCTAAGAGATATTGAAAACACATGATACTATCTTTGCTTCTCACCCCCCATTAGCCGCTGGTAAGTAAAGTACAGTGGTTTTAACTACTCAGACATGCTATGGGCATCTTACTGTGCATATTGGCGTCAAGCTAGAAAAATTTACCTAACCGAGATATTTAGTCCCAAGAGACTTGATTCATTAGAGTATATTCGTATCGAGGAAAGGAAAAGTTTGATTTCTCGTCTTTTTCCTCACTCAGGAAAACCAATTTTTCTTAAAGACCATTTACCTCGATTTACTCTTCGCACTATAAATAGGTTGGTTATGAGTGATAAATATTGTAGTGATCAGTCAAACGACTCAGATACTTCAATAGTAACACTTGAAAGATTGCAATGGATGTTGGATGAGTGGTTTGTTCTAGGTGGGGTGATTAATATTGGGGATTGGATACCTTGGCTTAGTTTGTTTGACTTGCAAGGATACGTAAGGCGAATGAAGGCATTAGGGAAGAATATGACAGAGTTTTACAAATATGTACCTGACGATCACAATGCAAAAAAGATACAAAAAACAGGGGATTTTGTTCCAAAGGACATGGTTGATGCTCTGTTGCACCTTGCTGATGATCCTAATCTTGAAATTGAGCTTACTACAGATAGTATGATGGGATTAATACATGTAAGTTTACTTATTTCTCTAAAACTAGAATAATATAAGATATATATAGATAGACCATTATCTTAATTTGTCATCAATGTCAGGATACGGTAGCTGGTGGAACAGATACTACAGCAACAACGATAGAGTGGGCATTTCAAGAACTTATGAGGACACCAAACATTATGGAGACGGCACAGAAAGAACTTGACGAGCCATAGGAAGAGAACGATGGGTAGAAGAAGAGGACTTCTCTAAGCTACCTTCTATAGATGCCATAATTAAAGAAACATTTAGACTTCACCCTGTATGTGCATTGCTTGCTCCCCATTACTCTATCGAGGATTGTAATGTTATGGGTTATGACATACCAAAAGGGACAACTGTATTTGTAAGCGGATGGTATTTAGAAAGAAATCCAAAGTATTGGATAGGGCAGAAGAGTTCATTCCTGAAAGATTCATAGGAAATAACATAGATATAAAAGGGCAAAATTTCGCGTTGTTGCCATTTGGTTCTGGAAGGAGAAGGTGCCCGGGGTATAACCTTGGCTTGAAGGTTGTTCAAACAACAATGGCTAATTTGTTGCATGGATTCAATTGGAAATTAGCAGGAGACACGAAGCCGGAAGATATTAGCATGGAGGAGATTTATGAATTGACTATACACCCAAAAAAAAGCCGATATCTTTGATCGTGGAACCAAGACTTCCCCTCCATCTTTATTAGTACTCAAATTTGTTCTGTTTAAGCTATATCTAGCATTAATATAAAATTACATATTTGACAAAGCTAACATATTTTAAAATTGGTCTTCTTTCACTTCTAGCTTCATCCTAGAAAAATCTGTTGCATGTATAAAGTTGTATCCCTTTTGAGAATTGAAAAGCAGCAATAAAATTTCAGATTTAGACTCCTTGATCACACGTAATCAATCTTTTTTTTTAAAGATAAATGATAGAATCTCACCTTTAAGTTTTCTTATTACCATTATCCCCTATTAGTTTTATAAATTTTCAAAATCCCTTATTTTCACGCATCAGATTAATGTATCAGCGCATCAGATTAATGTATCTCGCGCATCAAATTAATGTATCTCGCGCATCAGATTAATGTATCATGTATAAAATGTACATCAGATTAGTGTATTATGTATAAAATGTAATGTATTTTACTTAACGATTAATGTATCTCGCGCATCAGATTAATGTATCAATGTTTATATTATTGTATCAGTTTGAGGGATTTTTCTAATAATAAACTTATAAGGGGAAAATGGTAATTTGGCCTTAAAAGTATGTGAATTGTCCTTTGCCCTTTTTTTATGCAATAATGCCACTTAAAATTAAAGTCGTCAATATGAGTAGTCCATCCCATCCGGGTTAACCCATACATGCTTTGACATTTTACGGGCCATGCTGGGCTAGCCCATTTTTGACGTGGACCAGAAAATGGTCGGTCCAACCACAAGTACGTGGGCTACAGACTTGTCGGGCCTGTTCACTTTTTTAAAAATTATAAAAAAAAATTATAATTATTAAATTAAATTGTAGATTATATTTAAAAAAATTATCAGAAATATCCACAAAATAATATTGCATGATGTTAATGTTACTATTTGTTAAAATTATCTTTATAATATTTATTATGTTTTTTTCACGTAAAAGTATAAATTTCTAAGAAGAAATATTAACCTAATTGTTTTGAGTTTGGACTCTCTTTAATTTTAAATTTTAATATAAATTTTAGTTTTAAATTAATTTTTATTGGCCTACTACGATTGACTTTCATCGTTCACCCAAAAATATGAATATGTTAAATCAAGGCTCTAATATCAATCTGTTGGAAAATGAAGAACTACAACAAAAATATTCACAAAATAAATAATGGGGATATAATAAAAAAAATGACACCAAGAAATTTATATGAAAATCTTTGAAGAAAAAAATCATGGAACATTGATATCATTATTATAGTAAGCAAATTTCTTTACATTATGTGGGCCTGAATAAAATATTACGAAAAATAATTCAAACTCGGAATAGATAGTCTTTTAATTTCCATCTTGTTAAAATATCTCACATTTTATATATTTTTCTTCACAAGTGAAAATTAAAAATCGAGTCGAACCGAATTGTTTTGGTTCTTTGGTGTTTCGGTTCGGTGTCGATCTTTATTTTCGAAACTTTGATTTTTCGATTCGAACTTCAGTGTAAGGGTTTTGATTCGAAATTCAATGTAAGGGTCCCAAAATTACGGTGTATCGAAAAATCAAAGTTTTATTAAATAAATTTTAAAATATTAATTATATTTATGGACACTGCACTTGTTTTGTGAGTAAAGAAAATTGTTGTGTGCTCTTTACCATTTATCTGCAATCTGCAATATGTTTGCTTATTCTGTCATTGTATATTTAAGAATGAGGTGAGAAGATAATAGTAGATATTAATTGTATATTTAATTGGTCATCTCTATAGCAATATGGGAGAGTAAATAATCCATCTAATTAACAAATTCTTTGGCATCTTTCCTAGAAACATAAACAAAATTTGAATTCTTCTAGTTAAAGAATCATCTATACTACGTCTTCTTAATTATAAATTAAACACATGAAACTCTTAATAATTTATCATATTCCCTTTTTATTTTTATTCACACCGAAAAATCAATTTAAAAATATTGAACTAAATCAAACTAAAGTATAAAAAATCGAATCGAACCGATCTAGTTTGGTATAAACTATGGTGCACACTTTTCTAAAACCGAATACCAAAGAATCAAATCGAAATTTAATTAGACCGAACCGAAGAACGAACGCCTTTCTCTAGTCTATAGTATAGCTCACTCTACTCTTTAGTATTTTATCTCTATAATGATGTAGAGCTCCTTATTCATAGAGATAAAATGTGCCTATTTTTCGCTTTGTATTAATTGACCTGTAGCAAATTCAATAAAGATATATCAAAAATCTGAGCCCGAAGTTAAAAGGGTAAAAAAAAATTGTCAAAAATTCCAAAAGGGTACATCAATATTTTTTAAACCAAAAGGGCAAATGGAGCAATTTTATTCTGATAAAATTCATGTGTCAATGTTTTTTTTAAAAAAATTCAAAAATTGTTGTTGTGTCAGCGATTTCGTCAACAAAAAATTCTTTTTCCTTAAAATCGCTGTTATGGCGACGATTTTGTCAAAAAAAAATTTAATAAAACAGCCCCTGCCTCTATTGCTGGCTTGCTGCAAAGAGAAGAAGATCAAATTTTTTAAGGGAAAGAAAATCGCTGTTGTAATTTCAATTTAACTTTTTTTTAAAAAAAAAACGCTGCACGCGCAGTGATATTAAAAAATGAAATCACCGTATCAATTTTGTCACAATAAAATCGCTCTGTCAGGAGCGATTTTGCCCTTTTGATTAAAAAAAATTTGATATGCCTTTTTAGAATTTTTGATAATTTTTTTTTGCCCTTTTAACTCCGAACTCCCAAAAATCTATTGCAAACAGAAAACAAAGAGTTTCTTCCTTTTTAACATATGGGATATAGGCTGGACCACATAAACGAAAGTAGAAAGTTCTTTAACACAAAAATCTATCCAAAAATACTATAGTATTTTCTCTGTTCACTTTATTTGTCACTTATTTTTAAAATATAACATTTTATTTATTTGTCACTTTTAATATATTAAGATGAAACAATATTTTTTCAAATGTTTTATCCTTAACATTGAATACTTATTTTTCAAATCATTTTCTAAAACATAATTTAATAAGAATAGTTTGGTAAAATACATTTATAATTAATTATTTTCTTAATTGATGTGTCAAGTCAAACTGTGACAAGTAAACGTGAATAGGTGAAGTATTTTGCTAAATTGGTCAAACCCACCAACTTTCCCAGCTCAATAATGCAGGGATTAGTAATGCAGGAATTAGTAATGCAGGGATTGATAATGCAGGGATTAGTAATGCAGGGATTATTATTATCAAGTGTTTGGTTCATTATTTTTTAACTAGTTTTGTGTGTGGTTTAAAGCTCTACAAAAAAATTCTTTCCAATTATACCCTTGAGTTGTTATGGAATTTTTGTATTTCATGTAATTGGGTCAAGGTAGATAATTGACGGATAATATTATTTTTTCATAGCATTTTTAATTAGATAGGAGAATAAAACTTTATTATCATATTCACTACGTTCTCACTTAAATTATTTGAGAGTAAATAATTGTCATCTATAAATTGGAGTTAATAACTCAAAAGGTCACACAACTATAATAATATATAGAGAAAATTTATTGAACTTTGTTTTGTATCAATAAATTTTTAAAAAAACTCTTTATCATAAAATAAAATAAAAATAAACAATAGATATAGCAAAATTAATTAAACTATTTTTATACTCGAGATGTTTTATTTATATGTATATGCTCTTGTTTTAGACTACTTGTCTAATGTTTAAGGAACTTCCGTTAAGAGACAATATTTGACTTATGAGTTGTTCTTAAATTCATACATCAACATTAGCATATTAGTCGGATTATCATATTTTATATTAATAATAAGTAGATTAAATAACTCATGTTTTAGAAACAAAAAGTTATATCTAAATAATAAAATTTGCAAATTAATTTATTTAAATAAATTTATTAGTATAAATATAAAATATAAAATCAAGAAAATAAACAAAATGATTAAAAGAATTTGAGGGGGTATTTTTGTCTTTATCTAGATTAGTCCCATGGTATTAAATTAATACCACCAAATGGAAGGTATTAGTTATACACCCTCTAATACCATGTAGGGTGTATAACTAATAATGGATTGATCCAACATTCCTACCAAACATAGAATTAAATAATACCACACTTAATACTTGGACTATTTTCCCTAATACTCCCTACCAAACGACCCCTGTGGTTGTCATCTACCCTACTGTAGCTTGTATTGGAGCTTCAATTGAAATCACACTATAGAGAACCGGCCATGTGGTGTGACATTTTCAATAACATTATCTCCATTTTAAAAAATTTTAATTCGAAATTTCTAATTAAAAATAAAAGAATATCATTACTACATCATAATCCATATTAATGTACTTGTCCAATTCTAGTATACAAGAAGTGATCATGACATTTCTTTATGTAATAAAATAAAATAAGCAATCATAAAAAAGTGTTTTTCTATTAATAGATTGCAACACGTCCACTAATTATTATTTTTCCATCACTTGAGGACGCAGTTAAATACCAACTTTTCTCAGTATTAATAATTTTGCAGCAATCTCGAAAAATATGATTTTTTATAGCACTATATATATGGGGCCACTTTGAAATATGCAACCACTTCTTCTCTTTTTATTGATTATTCAATTGCCCTATAAATATTTGTGAAGCATTCTTGAATTATTACATCTATTCAACTTCAGTCACTTATTATCAGATATGGATATCCCTTGGGTTTTCATAGTGTTTGGCTCATGGCTATTTGCATTAGCTTTTGTCTTAAAAATATTGAACCATCCCACCAAAAGAAAACTACCACCAGGTCCAAAGCCATGGCCAATTATTGGCAATTTGCACCTACTTGGTTCATTCCCACATGTGTCTTTGCACCATCTTTCACAAAAATATGGAGATTTAATGCTACTAAAATTTGGCTCGAAGCCTGTTTTGATAGTATCATCTCCAGAAATGGCTAAAGAGATATTAAAAACACATGATATAACCTTTGCTTCTCGACCTCCATTAGCTGCTGGTAAGTACATTAGCTATAACTATTCAGACATGACATGGGCATCTTACGGTCCACACTGGCGTCAAACTAGAAAATTATCACTAACCGGACTACTTAATCCTACAACACTTAATTCATTAGAGTATATTCGTGTTGAAGAAAGAAAAACTTTGATTTCTCGTCTTTTTCCTCTCTCAGGAAAACCAATGTTGCTTAAACATCATTTACCTCTATTTACTCTTCGCACTATAAATAGGTTGATTATGAGTGAAACATATTGTAGTAGTGATACTTCAGCAGTTACTTATGAAAGATTGCAATGGATGTTTGATGAGTGGTTTGTTCTAAGTGGTGTTATTAATATTGGGGATTGGATACCTTGGCTTAGTTGGTTCGACTTGCAAGGATACATAAAACGAATGAAGGCATTAAGAAAGAATATGACGAAATTTTATGAATATGTACTTGAAGATCACAAGGCAAAGATCAGGCAAAAAGAGGAGCATTATATTCGAAAGGATATGGTTGATGCTATGTTACACCTTGCTGATGATCCTAATCTTGAAATTAAGCTTACTACAGATATTATGATGGCATTAATAAATGTAAGTTTACTTAAATTCTCTAAAACTAGAATATTATAAGATAGACCATTTACTTTATATCAATGTCAGGATTTGGTAGCTGGTGGAACAGATACTGCAGCAACAACGATAGAGTGGGCATTTCAAGAACTTCTGAGGACACCAAACATTATGGAGAAGGCACAGCAAGAACTTGACAGAGCCATTGGAAGAGAACGATGGGTAGAAGAAGAGGACTTCTCTAAGCTACCTTATATAGATGCCATAATCAAAGAGACATTTAGACTTCACCCTGTATGTGCATTGCTTGCTCCCCATTACTCTATCGAGGATTGTAATGTTGCGGGTTATGACATACCAAAAGGGACAACTGTATTTATAAGCGGATGGTCTTTAGGAAGAAATGCAAAGTATTGGGACAGGCCAGAAGAGTTCATTCCTGAAAGATTCATAGAAAATAAGATAGACATAAAAGGGCAAAATTTCGCGTTGTTGCCATTTGGTTCTGGAAGGAGAAGGTGCCCGGGGTATAGCCTTGGCTTGAAGGTTGTTCAAACAACAATGGCTAATTTGTTGCATGGATTTAATTGGAAATTAGGAGGGGATACGAAGCCAGAAGATATAAGCATGGACGAGATTTATGGATTGACTATACACCCAAAAAAGCCGATATCTTTGATCATGGAACCAAGACTTCCACTCCATCTTTATTAGTACTAAATTGTTTCTGTTCTTATCAATCTTGTTCTGTTTAAGCACTATCTAGCATTAAAATAAAGTTGCATATTTGACAAAGCAACACATTTTAAAATTGGTCTTCTTTCACTTGTTGCTTCATCCTAGAAAAATGTGTTGCAGTTATAAAGTTGTTACCCCTTTTGAAAATTGAAAAGCAGCAATAAAATGTTCCGAAAGCTAATTTCTTTAAAAGTAGAGATCAAATTTGCGTACACATTAATTTCTTTAGATCCGCCTTATGAAATCATATTGGATTATTGTTGCTATATACTTTAAATTCCCATCTTATCGATTTGAGATAATTTTATTGATCTTCCTCTTAAGTTTGTTTCTTATTACATTACTTTTTGTTTTGATTTGAAATATTACATTCACCTTTCTTGTTTTGATTTTTCAAACAAAAGTTCTGTTATTTTAAATAATATATTTTTGTGAATTCGAAGATTGCCCTTTTGCGTCTAATCACTAATAAACAGTAAGATTGTTTGACCAAACTTGCGGGAGTAAATACCAATTCCATTTTTGATGATTCTATCAGCTTTGAACAGAAGTGAACAGAGCTAATTAATCAATAAGTCAAAATATGTCATTTTTTCTTTGTGTTTTATTGTAGTTCTTATTCTTTTTTATATATAACATTGTTTATTTTTATTTTCAACAATCTGTTCTAGTATGTTGTTTATTAATTATCACACTATTTAGTTGTTGTCTTTGCTTCTTTCTGGTGGACTTTGTACTGTTTTATTGTTGTTTACTATCTTTCTTCACTTGAGCCGAGAGTCTTTCGAAAACAGTCTTTCTATCTTCACGAGGTAATGATAAGGACTACATATATTTTATTCTTTTTAGACTCCACTTGTTAATTTCACTGAATATGTTATTGTAGTACTAATATAACGATGAAGGCAAATTTTGAAATAATCCTTATTTATAAGGTTCATTTTAAGTAAAGGTTAAACTCTTGGGATAAAATATGGATATTATCGAATGATCATATGTAAGCTTAATAAAATAGTTCAATCTCACGGTTAATTTACCTAGTTTTTTACGAAATGTAACAAAAAAATGCATCAGCTTTCTTAAAATGAGTTCTTCCTGAGTTCTTTTTATGCTATCCACAAACAGTAATATCTACTGTACGCTCTTTCTTCATACTGCAGAGTTTTTTTTTATTTGAAGTATTTCATTTTATTCAATATTTTGTTCTTTTGGGTTTGATTGTGTCCTAGCTCTATAATTCAGATGATGTTTATTGTTAAATTAACTACTTATATCGATCCTCGAAATAAGACGGTAGGTATAACAGTATAGTTAGTGTGTGAACAACAACTAACTAACATACTACAAAAATTGGGTAGGTTCGATCTATAGTCATTAGGACCTTTTTCATACTCTGTTTGTGAGATATATGTTGTTATTGTCTATCAAAATTACTTTTCCTTTCAAACAGAGTATTTTAAACGAAATATACATAAACGTACCTTTTAACTTAGCCTCAGCTGACGTCTATGCTCAGCAACTTTAAATGTACACAAGTAAATGGCTGTTGAATAAACATTTTTGAATTGAACACTTGAAACTTCAACAAAAATTGAACAAAGTATACACAATACCATAAAGGACGACACCACACAGGATGCGAATGGCTGTTGAATAAACATTTTTGAATTAAACAAAGATGACATAAGAAGTTGTCATTCGATTTTCAACAAACATCACAAATTCTTATTCTTTTATATACTATGAGGTTGTATAAAATTACTAATCCAGTTTTTTAGGAGGCTTAACTCCAACCAGAATAGCATCAGCTCCAGCTACAGCAAGTGACACATTTTTCACCCCTTGTTCGACAACAGGATCTTGAATCTTTGCAGACTCTAACGCAGTTCTACACGAACTGGCTTTGTCAAGATTCACTTTAAGATCATAATCTGTTGTGTCATAACCATACCCTTGTTCTTCTGTAATAAACTTCACACTCCTTTCCAATCCACTAGCCAGATTTTCCCAATTTGTTTTGCAAAATGTATAAGCCTGAATTGCTTCTGTGCTCTGTTTTCCTTTGGGTTTGGACAAATACGCGTGTATATTTTTGGCATCGTCAGCTCCTGATTGAATAATTGCAAGTGCAAACTCTAACGGATTTGATTTTGATATAATCTTTGGATTGATTTTGAGGTAGTTTAAGCAGAAGGGTTTGTCAGGCATAGATGTGCAAGCCTTTTCAACAAGTGCATTATTATTGTTATTGGGTTTTGGAAGTGAAGCAACAGCAGCATTTGAATACAGAGGAGATAGCCAGAGGAAAAAACAGAACAGGGGAAAATGAAATGTGATTACTTTGTGCAAAGAATGCATTTTCGCTAGCTTTTGACTTGGCCTTTGCTCCTTCATATTTTTTCTTACTTATAGACGGACCGATTGATAAGTTATCGAGGAAATGATTTCTTATGACCACTTATAAATGAATAGGACAAAATGATATTTCTTAGTGGTGAGAAGGATGTAAAACTAAAAAAAAAATAGCACGTCTTAGGAAAATCAGGCCGGTTAAGTGAGACTAGTCGATTAGGCTCGACAATAGAAAGAGGTAAAATTAATTTAGGATTAGGCAAAAAAAAAAAGAAAAGCAAAGTTATGGGCACTATGACAAATTATCGTCGATAAAAAAATATTTCCAAATAATGTGGTCCTAAATTAAAAATATTTCAAACTAGATCATTCTTTGTGAAACGGAGGGAATAGTTTGACTTGGCACGAAGTTTAAGAAAATAGAGAAGATTTTTGATCATGTATCCTAAATTAAAGTTATGTCAAATATACAAAATTGTCTTTTAATCTTGTGGCCTTAAATATGCCACGTGGAAAGTTATTACCAAAAAAAGAAATAGGTCATTCTTTTTTAAATAGACTAAAAAAGAAAGGAGATCATTCTTTTTGAAACGGAGGGAGTAATAGTTAAATAAAATGCATCCTAATTATGTGAGTCCGGAGTCTAAAGGGTATAAAATGTTAACAAAAATTCCCAAACGGTATATGAAATTTTATATTAACCAAAATGGCAAAATTGCTGGAATAGCAGCGATTTCCTCCGCCAGAACAGCAGCGATTTTGCAAAATGTGATTTTTTTTAAAAAAAAGATCGCTGCCTAGGCAGCGATTATGTTGCAAAAAAAAATTTTAAAAAAATTAAATCGCTGCCAAGGCAGCGATTTTCCAAATTTTTTTTTTTTTAATAAAACGCTCCACCTGGAGCGATTTTCCAAAAAAAAAAAAAAAATTCAGTTAAATCGTTGCTCAAGCAGCGATTTCCTATTTTTTTTTAATTAAATTAAATCGGTTCCAAATTTTTTTAAATAATTTAATAAAATCGCTGCACTTGCAGCGATTTCCAATTATTTTTTTTTAAAAAAAAAATTAATTTAATCGCTGCACTGGTAGCTATTTTACTTAAATTATTATCATTTTTTTAATATTAAATCGTTGCTATACATTGTTGTTTATGAAATCGCTATGTCAAAAGCGATATTTAAAAATATTAAAAAAAAAGAACTAAAATCGCTATAATAGCGATTTAATATTAAAAAATTTATAATAATTTAAGTAATATAGCTACCAGTGCAGCGATTAAATTATTTTTTTAAAAAAAAATAATTGGAAATCGCTGCAAGTGCAGCGATTTTATTAAATTTAAAAAAATAATTGGAAAATCGCTGCATGTGCAGCGATTTAATTTAATTAAAAATAATAATAGGAAATCGCTGCTTGAGCAGCCTTTAACTGAATTTAGAATATATTTTTTTTTTGGAAAATCGCTCCAGGTGGAGCGTTTTATTAAAAAAAAAAAAAAGTCATTTAAAAATCGCTGCCTTGGCAGCGATTTAATTTAAAAAAAAAAAAAAAAAAATGCAACAAAATCGCTGCCTAGGCAGCGATCTTTTTTAATTTTTTTTTAAAAAAATCACATTTTGCCAGCGATTTTGCTTTTTCCGGCGGAGGAAATCGCTGCTATTCCAGCGATTTTGCCGTTTTGGTTGATATAAAATTTCATATACCGTTGTAGAATTTTTGTTAACATTTTATACCCTTTAGGCTTCAGACTCCTAATTATGTCCCAACTTGATTATCTAACTCTAACTTCTTGTTTAATATTCAATTCATGTGTGTTGTCTAATCATATCTTGTGACATTCATGTGTTGTGTATGAATTCATTGATTCTTCAATTTTGAAGAATCAATTTGATGGTAAGAATTATCATGCATGGTTGAATAATATTATTTTACGAATTACGAGTATATGTTTTTTGAATCAAGATACATACCTTTTTGTATGCTAAAATATTTTATCTCAGATATTTGCTTATTACATTTAAAACCTTTTGTTTTCTTTGTTCTACTTATATTCCTTTTGAATACGGTAATATTTCAAAACATCACACTTGTGCTTTGTTTAATATAGTGTATTTGTTTGTTTTAAATTCTTAATCACTATTGGTGTAGGCTTGATGAGAAACTAAACCTCATCACTTAATTATTAGAGCATCCCTTAGACAAGGAACACTTTGTTTGATTTATCTTTCTTTTTAGTCCATCTTAAAAAATTGACTATTTTTTAAAAAAAAAAAATTCTTTAATTTTAATTGTTGACACGACATGTTTAAATAGCAAGATCAAGAGTAAAGAACATTTGACATCTTTAGTTTAATACTTCAAGATTTAAAGAAAATATTCATTAATTTTTCAAATTTTATGTCAAATTAAAATAGGTCAAACAAATTGAAACAAATAAGTAACATCCAAATGTTCTACAAATTGCTTCAATTTTGTTTTAAATACAATATTTTGATTATTCTTATTCTTTTCACATGAATACAAAAACTTTTAGCTACTGCTTATTTTTTTTATGAGAAACAGATCTATCACTCTTATTTTTTTTTCATATAGAGATTTTAATTTTCATAAATGTCATATAGTTCAATAAAATATAATATTCCCGAGTTTATATGACTGTTCCATTGACTTTCTCTATGATCGGACCACCTTTTGAACACCATCTTTGTTTGTGATCAAAATATTATTTCATATCTTTGCATTCTTGTCAATGATACAATTTCTTATATTTATATTTTCCTCAATTTCAATTGGCACTTTCCTCACTGCTAGTAGGGAGGCAATCTCAATTTCTTTCTGATAATAGTGTGCTTCCATCATCATGAAAGTTTTCTTCAATTCAACACTACAACTAAGTGCGATATTTCATCCGCTTCGAAAATTTATGATTGGACATTATAATTGTTTATAATTGACGATATTATTTGATAGTAAAATTTATTATAAGTAAGAAAACATCATTTCAAAAGCTTCAACCATGGTATTTAGTCCGTGAAAAGTAAAAAAAATGATCGCACTTACAACACCGGCCAAAACTCCGATGGCTTAATATTCTCTTATACAACATGTAATTTATTAACTCATGTTTTAAAATTTAATGTTGGTTCATTAGAACCATATAAAGCAGAACCCAAAATTGATTTTTTTTAACTTTTGACAACTCTTTAATTTCAACTTTCCACCTGATATATTTAAGATCATATGATCAAAATTAAAGAATATTTTGATACATTTGATATATCTTTAGTTTAAACAATAAGATTAAAAAAGCTTCTTTATTTTTCAAAATTGTGTTAAATTAAAATTAAATCAAACAAATTGAAACTAAAAAAAACAACATCTAAATATATTTCAATCTCATATCCTTTTGTCCACCCCACCGTGAAAATAATCAAAATTAAATGACTGAATTTATCTTTTACTAGTTTCACGCGGATTGGTACTTCTGATAATCGAAAAATGGACCATATCTGACTAATGAAAGAAAATACCTTTCATTCATTATTTGATTAAAAAGTAACCCTAATTTATTTTTTGGTTTAAAAATACCCTATAAGTAATTAAATTTACTTTGCACCTTTGTACGGTCATCGAAAATAACTAGTAAATTGGCAAAATAAATCCATGGTCATATAAAAAACTAGCAAAAGGACGGAATAAATTTATTCTTTAATTTATTCGAGATAAAATAGATAATTCTTTACTCATATCACATATGCATACAAAATTAAATGGATTATAAATATGAATAATTGAATATTATCATTTATTAGGAGCAAATAGATGAGTTCAATTTTTAAATTAAGTAATATACGTAGTCAATCATAAAAGTTAATAACTTTGGTGGTCACTCAACTATCAAATTTTTTCACATAAAGTCACTCAACTTTCATTTTCAACTCAAAAGTCACTTAACTATGACTTCTTTGCATAGAAAGTCACTCACCCTATTTTATTATTTTTTCACTAAAATTTGATGACATGGATTATTTCTTTTTAAGTAAAAAATTTAAAAACCAAATACATATCCATTTAAACCATTTAATGACCCAACCCATTTAACTCGACCCGCTAAAAATATGATATTTAATTTTTTATTTTATGATTGGCTCCCCAAATCATTCTCTTTGTCTCTTCTTTCTCCTTAGGTTCCTCTTTTTGCCTTTGTTTAATTTCTCGATTTCAAAATCTCTATTAAGTAGTAGCTATTCCATCTTCAATTGATATCGTCTTTCATTATATCATATGGCAGAATAACTATCTAAGCATTAGATGAAACAGCTTCTACTCGATCCCATGAAGTATAAAAATGATACATTATAAGCCAAATATGCACAAAGACACATCAGTAGTTGCCATGGATATTTTTCATAGCTCTATTATGTCCATACCAACCACCATTCTCTAACTTGTCTTTTGTGGATTCATAGTTCACATTCTGGCCAAAAAACAACATTACAAAAGAGATACCATCCAATCAGTGGCACCATTTTCAATGAGCTCATCAAATTCCACAGGTTGCAACATTACATGACCGATCTTGCTCGCAAGTACAAGACTTACAGATTGATTAGCCCATTCAAAAATGAGATTTATAATTGTGACACTGCTAACGTCGAGTATATTCTCAAAACAAAATTTGCCAACTATGGCAAGGTACATCACTCTTGAAGTTTATTATATGTTAATATGATTGATTAGGCAAGGTACAGCACTCTTGAAGTATATTGTCAAAACAAACTTTGCCAACTATGGCAAGGTACATCACTGTTGAAGTTTATTATATGTTGTAATATGATTGATTAGGAAAAGCCCCATTATTTAGTAATTTTTGCCATCCTGTTTTAGGCTCCAGTTAGGCTTCGGCATGAAAAGTCACGAGTTCTCCACAAGGGTCTTAAGGAATTTTAGCAGTGTGATTTTCAGAAAAAATGCAGCCAAGTTTGCCCATATATTGTCTGAAGTTGTCAAATCCAACAAGATAGTGGACATTCAAGTAAGTACTTGTCCATGAATTGACTTCACAAAACGATTGCTTTTTTAAACAGATTGATTTTTTGATGTCGGATCTGCTCATGAAAGCAACTATAGATTCCGTATACAAGGTTGCCTTTAGAGTTGAGCTAGACAGCATGAGCGGTTCAAATGAACAAGGCAAAAACTTCATTGTTGCATTTGATGATGCAAATGCAACGACACTTTGGAGATATGTTGATATCTTATGGAAGATTAAAAGAGTCCTTAATATCGAAACAGAAGTCAAGTTCAAAGAAATATAAAAACTGTTGATGCATTTGTTTATAAATTGGTCCATAGAAAAGTTGAGCAGATGAGTACTCCAAAAGTTGATTTATCTGTAAGTGAATCGCCTTTTAGTGTGCAAATGAGATTGCTACTACTGCTTCAATCACAGAGGGCTTGAATTCCAAGAAGCGAATTCCTTTTAGTGTGCTTAGTATTGACTGTTGTATTTGCATCTTCATTCGTCACTTTACAATATATTTGTCTATAAGTCACCATTTAACTGTCAATTGTTACTAAATAAGCAATACCCTTAAACAAAATATACTACTTATAAAATAATACATATAACAAATGAGTTAAGGTCACATGTGTTGGGTTATCCCACATCGGAAGTGGAAGGGGCTGGTGGTCAATTTATAAGTGTGAGGGAAAGCCTCAACCTTTAAGCTAGCTTTTGGGTTGAGAAGGCCCAAGACCACCCAACATTGGTATCAGAGCCCAGGTTGTCAACAAGTCTCAGCCCACCGGGAGAAACTGGGTTGTCGCTCTCTCCAGCCCAAGGCCCGATGTGTGAAGGGGGAGATTGTTGGGTTATCCCACATCGGAAGTGGAAGGGGCTGGTGGTCAATTTATAAGTGTGAGGGAAAGCCTCAACCTTTGAGCTAGCTTTTGGGTTGAGAAGGCCCAAGACCACCCAACAACATGAATACCAAAAAAAGAGTCGCCCGATAAACTAAAACTTCCGCTACACATAGAGTTTGAAGAAGGGACCGACTACAAGGGCTACACAATAATTATATGACGACAAGTTTTAATAAAATAAAACATTTCATATACTATTCATAATAACACTTCCTTACGAATCAGTTAAGGTCATATGATCACAAGTTTTGACAAAAAAAAGACACTTTATATACAGTGTCATATTAGCACTTTCTAACTAACGAGTTAAGGTCACATGACCACAAGTTCTAACAAACTAAGACACTTATATAGTGTCATATTAACACTTCCTGGACCTTTTCATTGAAGCTTCACAAACATAATCCTTCATGACATTTTTCTTGTAAATTCTGCCTCTTTTTGATAAGCCTACATGCGCACTTTCATCTTGAGCACATTGATCTCCTCCCACATAATAATCACTTTTATCTTGAGCACGCCGAGCTCCTCCCACACAATCAACACTTTCATCTTGAGCACACCTATCTCTCGCACACAATCAACAGTTTCATCTTGAGCACATTGAGTTCCTCGCACACAGTCAACACTTTCATCTTGAGTACACCGACTAGTTTCTCGCACACAATCAGCAATTTCATCTTGAGCACACCAAGCTTCTCGCACACAATCATCACCTTTATCACTCACATTTACAACATCAGTGACTTGAACAACAACTTCATCTTGAATGCATTCAACACCAGTTGATTTTTGTCTTGATTCCTAACAAAAAAATTACAACTTTAAAATCTGCCATATAATATACAGTTAATGAAATACAATATTAGAAGTGTAGATCACAACCTGAGTTATTATAGATTGATTTCCTTTTTGCATATCCACAATAAATGGCCCTCCTGGACCCTCAACTAACACCTTAGGTCCACCGGAAAAATTTGGTCTAAACAAAGCAGCCTCAAGTCTTATTTCGTTCAATTTTTTTTAATTTTTGGACAGATAAGACCTTGATACTTGCTAACCGACTCCTTCTTCTTATACAACCTCTTCATAAGCTTATTCTTTATCATTTCCAATAGAGTTATAATAGCTTTGTCTCTTGCATCAAGAATGTATCTACGAATTAAAATACAAAGACATAATGAGAGGCTTAATATGTGTGAGTGATATTTTATATAGACACAAGAATACGTAAGTACCTATTGAAACTTTCGCAAAGATTATTCAAGAGCATGTCACATCTGCTATGTGTCTTGAACAATGCTCTTGTCCAGGTATGGAATGGCCTTTTAGAATGATCAAACCATTTTCTAGCCTCTCTATCCTCTTGCTCGAGTCGTTCCATACATATCCTAAATCGCACTTCATTACTTGCTCTTGCTGCATTCCATACTAGGTCCTTTAGTGCCTTGCCTTTATATTTTTGTCTAAAATTTTGATACATGTGTCTGACACAATTTCTATGTTCTGCTTCCGGAAATAAATCCTTAACAGCCCCAATCAGTCCCTATAGCATTGATTTTAACTAGTTAAAAACATACTGCATAAAATAGTAAACTAGAGAGATGTAAATTTAGTGTTTCACCTTTTATCTGTCAGACATGAATGCGATGTGGTGACTATTCGTTATCTCTAAATCGTATCCAAGATTGGTTAAAAACCAACTCCAAGTCTCTTTACTTTCAGCATCAACGATCACAGCATATGCAACAGGAAAGATGCAATCATTAGGATCAATTGCTACAGCAGCTAACAAATTGCCTCCATGTATGCCCTTAAGCCAACAACCATCTAGGCTTATCAATGGCCTACACCCAGACTTAAAAGCTTCCTTCAAAGGAGCAAGACACACATAAAATCCCTTAAATTTACTTTCATCTCTCCAAATTTCTACATTAGAGCCTGGATTTGTATACAACAAATCAGCCCTATACCTAAACAATTTTCCATATTGTGCCCCCTCATCTCCATAAACCCATTTCAAAGCTTGTCGTTTGGCCCTCCATGCCTTCATATATTCTATTGCGTAGCCAAGATCTTCTGCACTATTGCAATTATTCCCTTAACACTCCAAGTTGGATCAGCTCTAAAAATATTAAAATACTTTCTTGCAATCCATTGATGTGTCAAATGAAAATTGTCAGATACTGTAGGACCGGTATGATTTATATTCAAGGTTTTGATTTGAATGGTAGGATCAAACTTACTTATTTGGCTAGCAAAAACATGAAATGGACACCCAGGTTGCTTGCATTTACAAATACATCTTCTTTTATCATTGGTGGCGAAATGTATTTGCCTCATATGTTTGATCCCCCAATTCATACAAACCTCCTTAAACTGATCAAAGCTGGCAAACTTCATCCCTACTTCTAAAATAGGGTTGTCATTTTCTGCATCATACTCTTTATATTCTACCTCGTCTTCTGAATCAGTACCCCCCTCCAACAATTCATCAGAATCGTCGTAATCTGATTCAGCATTTTGATTCACTTGCGGAATTAAAATTCCAGCAGTGGATGGACCAACACCAATCATCCGACTATCAATATTTTGTTTAGGTCTACCTTTCGCCTTCATATGACGCGCTCGGTAACAACATCATGATAATCGTCATCACCTTCCTCCAAGTTATAATCAGGATCATTGAAATTATCATCTTCTACCTCACCCACCATATTATCTTGGACAACCTCTACGACATTATCCCTTAAACTCAGAACACTATCACCCTGAACTTCTTCAGCTAGTACTACACTTAAAAAAATTTTAAACTGTGACAATATTCCCTATAAACACAGATCAAATAGTTAAAGATAAAAATAAACCCTAGGTTAAACAAAAATATACATTTTTCATTTAAAAAAATCAAAAATAATCTAAAGCATACCTTGTTTTCTTGTGAAATATCGATCCCTTCTTCATGAAACAAGGACTGAGGTGATGAGCTGGAACCCTTAATTTCAGATCCACCTGTTTTTTTCCTTGGCTCATGAGTATATTCCATCTTCAATGGTGAAATTTTGGAGATTTTGAAATCGAGAAATTAAACAAAGGCAGAAGAGGAACGCTAAGGAGAAAGAAGAGACAAAGAGAATGATTTGGGGAGCCAATCATAAAATAAAAAATTAAATATCATATTTTTAGCGGGTCGGGTTAAATGGGTTGGGTCATTAAATGGTTCAAATGGATATGTATTTGGTTTTTAAATTTTTTACTTAAAAAAAAATTCCATGTCAGCGAATTTTAGTGAAAAAATAATAAAATAGGGTGAGTGACTTTCTATGCAAAGAAGTCATAGTTAAGTGACTTTTGAGTTAAAAATGAAAGTTGAGTGACTTTCTGTGAAAAGAGTTGATAGTTGAGTGACCACCAAAGTAATTAACTCTCAATCATAATAAGTCATGTAACTTTTTAAAATTAGAAATAGTTCATCTAGGTTGGGATGTTAATTTTAAAGATAGCTATAAAAATTAGATTAGAGATATAATTAGATCAAAGGGTGGATTGAGGATATCTATGAGTAATTTTCTTTAGAATTGAGGTATTTTGACTTTTTTATGAAAATTTAACGATACGACTTTATTAAAAGAATTTCTTTGAATCTTTGGTATAAATTTCTGTTTCAGCAGCAATCCATGTGAGTTCAAATTTCAATCAAGCAAGTTTTCGACTTTTTTGACATTTTGTTTTACACACCTCATATTTTGCATATTCCAATTTCGATTCATTTTCGAGTTAGGATAAAAGTGCGAGACTAATTTTATTATTATTTTTATCTCTTTTCACTTCTTCATCAACATTTTTGGATTCAATCGCGTCTATTGATCCACACATCTGTAACACGATATATTTTACTCCCTTCGTCCACTTTTATTTGTCATTTTATGCTCATCGAAAGTCAATTTGACTAATTTTCAATGCTAAATTAGATTACATTAATACGATATTTTAAACAAAAAAATTAGATATTCAAAAACTATATGAAAAGTACTATAAATTGCAATTTTTTGCATATTAATATGATGAAAAAATACATCTTAAAATGTTAGTCAAAGTTTTTATAGTTTGACTCAAAAAATAGAAACCGTGACAATTAAAAGTGGACGGAGAGAGTACAATATTGAGCTTAAAAACATACAAAAGTAACTACGAAAGTGTAAGTTAACAACACCAAGTTGTAAAATCATCTCTTAACACTTTGCAATTCGAAAAAAGATGCAATAAGAAGAGCATATATATTAAAGGAATAAGAAACAAATATATCTCGAACTATCGTAAATGGTATATAGATATTATCGTTATATTTTTAGACTTTGATATCCCGTCGTCCAAAATCTAAAGCATATTTACTCTTCACTCTAACAGAAAATCAAACAAAGACATGTGACATAATCCTACGTAGGGATCCATTTGACCAATTAATTTAACCCTAAATTTAGAAAGCCACTCATTTCCACTTAACACAGCAGTATAACCCATCACACTTAAAAAATAAGATCATATATAAAGCTCCATTGGAAATACAATCATCATTAATTTAAGAGGTGTTAATAATTGAAAACTAACATAGATATTATTTAGAGTAATTTCCACATATAGCAAATATAAAAATCATATTTTTATGCTATAGTTATAGTTTGCATAATTGCGCTCCATAACAAACATATATATATATATATATATATATATATATATATATATATATATATATATATATATATATATATATATATTTCACTATACATATATAAAAAAAAAAAATTGTATAATTCGCTATACATATTTAAAGAAAGCAATTGTATAATTCAACATACATATACAAAAGAAAGTAGTTGTATACAAAAGATCAATTGTATAATTTGTGTATGTATAAATGAGAAAGAGAGAAAGACAAAAGAAAACTGGGCAGGGAAGTATTTGTATTGTATAATTATAAGTGTATAGGACGAAGATACATATATTTGCATGTGTATATATAATTTTCTCTCGCTTTACACAAACAGAAACACAATTTATACATTTCGTTTCTGTTTGTATAAGCGAGAGAGGCAAGGGTGGCGAGCGAGATCTAGGAGAGGGGAGAGAGTGGAATAAAAATATATGTATATATACAATTTCCTCTCACTTTATACAAACACAAACACATTTTATACATTTGTGTTTGTATAAAAGCGAGAGAGGCGAGCGAGACTGCCACCAAAGCGAGAGTGGTGAGCGAGATTCCATAAGGGAGAGAGGCGAAAATACCAATAGTTTTTTATAGGGTACAATAAAATCAAACTATATTTATAGCATTTAATTTGAACTAATAGTTTGAATCATAGCAAATATAAAAAATATATTTGTATATTATAGCTATACTTTGCATAATTGTGTTCCATGGCAAACATAAATATGTATATTTCGCTATACATATACAAAACAAAGCAGTTGTATAATTTCGCTATACATATACAAAAGAAAGCAGTTGTATAATTTACTTTGGTATACATATACAAAAGATCAATTGTATAATCTGTATTTGCATAAAGCGAGAAAGACAAAAGAAAACTTGGCAGGGGAAGACGTATTTGTATACTCATAAGTGCATAGGACGAAAATATATGCATTTGTATTTGTATATACAATTTTCTCTCGCTTTATACAAACACAAACACAATGTATACATTTGTGTTTGTATAAAGTGAGATAGGCGAGTGATCGAGATCTGCGAAAGTGGCGAGCGATATTTGGGAGAGGGAGAGAGGGGAACGAAAATATGTGTGTATATACAATTTTCTCTCGCTTTATACAAACACAAACACATTTTATACATTTGCACTTTGTATAAAGTGAGAGAGGCGAGTGAGTGAGCGAGATCTGGGAAAGTGGCGAGTTAGATTTAGGAGAGGGGAGAGACAGGAACGAAAATATATGTATATATACAATTTTCTCTCGTTTTATACAAATATAAATGCATTTTATACATTTGCATTTGTATAAAAGCGAGAGAGGCGAGGGAGAGAACGAGAGTGACGAGCGAGATTCACCAGGAGAGAGGCGAAATAGCAGCAGTTTTCTATGTGGTACAATTAAATCAAACTATGGTTATAGCATTTAATTTGAATTAATAGTTTGCTAATATATACAATTTTATATTTAAAAGTTTTTTTTAGGAAAAATACCTAGCTAAGTAAATGTATACTATTTAATTATCTAACATAGCTAATATTTGTTTATATCACCATTCGCAACCATTTAATCTCGATAATTATGTTTATTAATTCTTCTTATTTGTATAACTGTGTATGGCAATATTTTCCTTATATACAAATGGATCCATTCTCTCTCTTCAATCACTTTTCCTTATTTTATCCTTTATTCTCTCAATCAAAATTGATTTAAAATTTGGAAATTTTCACTCATTCCCTCTCAATCGTGATTTTGATTTATAAATAATTGTTTTGCAGTTAAGTTCTCTTTATATATTTTTTTTGCGATTTCATCATTTTTCGATTTGCATTTTGTCTATCACTAAGATTTCTTTTGATTTTTTAGATTTTCATAATTGTATATTTAAAGATGAAGATGGTGAAACAGTTGAAGTAATTTGTATAAAATTATTTGTTAATCTTTTAAGTTTAGATTTACAATTTATTGTATATGTTCATACAAATCCATATTTGTATGTACGAATTCAATTGTATATTTATGAGGTAGAAGGAAATCTCATTTTAGTTTTTGAAATAAATTACATTTACTATATTTCTTTGTATTTGGGTTTGATTTGGGTCAAATTTGTACCCATAGTTGTATAATAATATATTTGTATAATTGTTATTCAAATTGTATAATATTATTTGTATAAACTCTTCAAGCTCGGATCTTTTGTTGTATATTTGTTATCACTTTTACTTTTGAGGTTTGTTGTTTGTATAAATTCATATATTTGTAAACACATTATATAACATTTTTCATCATTTTATTTTCCAGTTTATCTTATCAAAATACTGATGGACGACATTTCTGTACAGACAGATCTAAGTCATGTATACATATACAAACATAAATTCAAAAATATACAAACACACATTCAACAGATAACTTTTCCACAAATTAAATAATGTAAAATTATACATATAAAAAATATATACAAGTTCATAAATTAAATTTATATCAATTATACATATACAAACACTGATTTCATCAAGTCTAATTATACACATACAATTACTAACTTATACGATTCTACAAACAATGTAAAATTATATATATAAAAAACATATATGTGTCTATAAACAATCATTGATGAATATATATATATATATATACAATTACGAACGTATACAATTTGACATAAACTACAGTAGATTATACAATTGATTTCTACTTTTATATATTTACGTACTCAAATTATTCAAGTCGTCTCTCTTGATCAATTCAAATACAATTGAAAACTGATTCTACAATCAAAACTTCGATTATCAATGGAGTAATTATATAATCACGGATAAAAATTAGTTAATTCTAGATCTATTAGAATACAAATTGCAAACAACTATTAGAATGAAACTTCAATTATTAATGGAGAATTTATACAATTACATATACAAATCAGTTCAGTTGCTCTGTTTTTTTCAATTCCACATCTACATGAATGCAAAGTAAAAATACAAATCAATGCAAATTAAATGAAAATAAAATATACGTTTCTAGCCAAGAAAAATAAGTTACCGTCGAGATTGGATCAGATATACAAAAGATGAAATAAATTGGATTGTACAAAGAAGGTATAACTGGTAGGAAAGTCTAACGAGCTAATATTTCGTAAATTAAGGGATTTTATACCTTCTTCTAACCAAGATTTCCGCCATTAGTTCAAAAAATTTGAATTCAATTATGTATAAAACTTCTTTAAAAAGGAATTATACAGGCGATTACCGTTTTAGTAATTTAAAAATATAATTACAATCAGTAATTATAAAAACTTTAGCTAAGGAGAATAATTAATTTGATTATGGCAATTGATAGTTATATGCTAGAGTTGCACTTTTTTACAAGTCAATTTGTTACTTTGGCCCAAAGTATGGTATTCCAAACTTACCTTGACTTTTCATTGGTTAGAGCATGTCCAACATTATTATTTATTTTATTCTTTAAATTAAAATATAGAACTTTCGACAGAATTAATTCCAGTTCAGCTTTCTATTTTAGTGTATATTCATATTTGTTATAGTAAAGTGAAAGATTGTTTGTTTTCATGTTTGAAAAGAATAAAGGATGATCTAGTATTACAAAAATGGTTTTAGATTCAAGCTTTTGATTTTGACTGATTCATCTAATGAAAAAAAAGTTTTTATGTGAATTAATTTCAATCAATATTGATATGGACGGCCAACATGACAGTTCATCTAATCATCAAATATGAAATAAATTTGACGAATGAGATTAACTCTACAAAGTTTACGAAACAATTCTTTTTTTAATATTTTTACCGTTCAATAAAAATGGATGTTTTTCAAGTTTTTAAGAAATGATTTAATTTTAAGCATAGTGATAGTAGAAGTCCTAACATATTTTATTATGAGGCTTAAAATGCGGACCTTTCATTTGTTTGGCATTTTCTTATTTCAATTTGTTTTGCCTATTTTTATAGTCTGCTTTTGATTCTTTTCTTTAGAAATTTCTTAAATTAAATTTTTCACATGACATGTTTAAGATCACATGATTAAGATTAAAGAATGTTTTAATACATTTGAAATATTTTATTTTAAAACTACAAATTCCAAATATAAATGGGAGAAACAATTCAATCTACAGCCAATTGAACTAGAAAAAAATGGAAATAATTACTCTCCTCCAAAATAGGTGGTTTATAAAGGAAGTGAATTGTTCGTGGTTGTGGATATGCGTATGTGTAACTCGAGACGAATCTAAATTTTTTAGAATATAGTTATAACTTATATTATCCAAAAAAAAATTGAAAAAATTGTGTTAAGTGAAAATAGAGATAAGTAATTCAACATTCAATTAAGTACATCACTTAGAGCCTGTTTGGCTCAGCTTAAAAGCTGGTCAAACTGACTTAAAAGCTGATTTTTGACTTATTTAGTTGTTTGGCAATTCTCAAAATAACTTATTTTAACTTTAAAAAAAACTTATTTTAAGCCAAAAGTTAAAAGTTGGGGTAGATGTGCTTTTCTTTTTTTAGCTTATAAGCTCTTTTAAGTTGACCAAAATTTTACTTTTTTGCCTTTATTTCTTTTATTTTTATTTTTATTATTATTATAATTATTAGTATATTAATATTTTATTATTTTAATATTATTTATTTTATTACTCTTTATTATTATTATTATTATATATTATTATTATTATTATATATTATTATTATTATTAGTATTATCAATATTTTATTATTATTATTATTTATTTTATTATTCTTTATTATTATTATTATATATTATATATTATAATATATTATTATTATTATTATTTTCATATTATTTTATTATTATTATTATTTATTATTAGTATTATATATTATTATTATTAATAATATTTAATATATTATTATTATTATTATTTATTTTATTATTATTTATTATTATTATTATTATTTTCATATTGTTATTATTATTATTATTATTATTATTTTATTTTATTTATTATTATTATTATTATATATTATTATTATATATTAATATTAATATTTTTTATTTTATTATTATTATTGTTATTATTATTATTATTTATTTTATTATTCTTTATTATTATTATATATTATTATTAATATTTTATTATTTTATTATTATTATTATTATTATTTTATTATTCTTTATTATTATTATATATTATATATTATTACTTATTTTGTTATTCTTTATTATTTTATATATTATTATTATTATTATTATATATTATATATTATATATTATTATTATTATTATTTTCATATTATTATTTTATTATTATTATTATATATTATATATTATATATTATATATTATTATTATTATTAAATTAATCAACTTTTATCATGTTAACAACTTTTAAGGTTATTTCAGACATTTTGATTAAAAAAAGTTGTTTAAAAGCACTTATTTGCCAAACACATCAACAACTTTTTTTTTAACTTCAGCACTTTTATCCAAAAGTATAATTGCTTATTCTAAAAGTAAGTTTCAACACTTTCAAAAGTACTTTTTAAAAGCTGCTTTTTTTAAGCCCATCCAAACGGGCTCTTAATAATACTCTTATATGGTGTAGTATTATACCAACTTTTAAAAATATACACTAAAAATATTTAATTTTATGAAGAGACTATAGATTCACGTGTTCTATTATTTTCTGTAAATTCACTGTTGTGTGTAAGCCTGACATCATCACCAATTGAATTAGTTTATTTAATATATCAGATAAACATATTAATCCAATCTTTATACGTTATGTGTGCACCGTACAATCTTGAAAAGTAACACAAAAATGCTAGTAAATATTACATTTAATATACTAGTTTTTCCTTTAAGGAAATTAATCGTTATTGCATACCTCAAATATGTGAATTAACTATTAAGTACTTTTGATGGTTTAATTTGTCATCGAAATAAAATTAATAAACGAAAAAAGAAAATGTGACATGATAAATCTGATAAAACTAGTAATTGATTTCTTTTCGGGAGAGATAAATATGAAGAGGGACAAAGAAGAATACCTAGCTACATCCCAGAGGCTGAGCTACCCTCAATTGGATATCCTTCGTTGGAAAATTATATTGTATATACAACTAAAATAATAAACGAAGTGATTAAATAACATATTTTGGACACTCTTGACACAATCACACAACAATGTGGTATAGTCTAATAGTTTCAAGTGGCTTTGAAGAGCCGAGACACGAACTTTGCGTGTTTGAATCTCGCAATAACTCTTTTTTCACTTTTTAAGAAGAGCATAACTTTTGGACATCCTTCGGGAGATTTATGGCTCGGTCACTACTACGTCCTCTTGGTAATCCAATCTGCAATCATAAGATCATTGACCACATTATATCCTGTCAAACTAAGATACTTGATAACTTTGTTACCACTTGAAATATCAGCGTCAATAATATCATGAATATTTAGCCAATTTTCACAATATTCAGCGTTATTAGCTGCGATTGAAAATTCAGCTCCTGCGACGTCATATAACTTATGTTTTTCAACATGAATCAAAGCACCCTTATACACACCTATTATATGATCATACAAATGACGACATTGATCAAGAGAATGCCTCGATTCTTGAATATTTTCCTTACAATTTTCTTCCATGTATATTTGTGTTTTTATCGCGTTTATAAGTCCTGTCTCGATGATTGATAATGTCAAGTGCAACAAATCCTTTGCTAATACGATTTGAGGATTTGATTTCATAATTTCCAAACAAAATGAAGAATTCCAACCTTCTGTATAACCAATACAAGCATTCTTGAGCAATTTTGGAGAATTTGTCTCTAGTGTAGCAATAATTGTTCGTGGTAGAAAGAATAACAAGGAAGGCAAAATAAATATTGCAAGAATTGAAATATTGATCGATGAAGGCATAATATTCTTGTTATGAGAGTGTGTACTGCTTGAAAATTTAAAATGATAGGAATGTTTCAATGATTATATGAAATTGTATCATGAGTAATATTTGGAATATATATGCATAATGAATTGTTTCAATAATTGATCTAATTATTTGGTACAGCTTATCTAGTATGACTTATTTATCATGATTTAATTGTGACAAATATTTAGAAGGTAAAGATTTAAATTGTAGGCTTTCAACTATAAGAAGAACACTGTATTTGGATGGATCAAATGAATATACGATATTTTTTAATAATAAATTTTATGCTCATACATATGACAACACGTGGCAAAATTCTAATATCTTTTATTCTGATGTATATAATTCAACGTGTAGTCTAACATTAGATATATCGCTGAGTACTAATTCAGTCCCCAATGACATTTTCAATTATATCTAGAGATGCCATCTTAATAAGATCTACACAAATCTTATCTACCTTTGCAACTTAGAGAGGTGATTTTCAATAGACCTCGCTTCAATAGAAGCATTTTTCAAAACAAATTTGAAGCTAACAGTGAGAGTATTGTATCCCAATCCCAATCCCAATCCCAATCCTGCAATAAATGACGCCAAGGGGGATTTAACTGCACAATGTTCTATCCAGACACCACCAGTAAACATTCCAACAATCTGTTGTTGTCCAATCAATTACTTTTTATTTCCCCACAATTGTCATATAATATGGAAGATGGGGGAAATATTAAAAGAAACTAACTGATAGGCACAAAATATTGTGAAGAAAATGAGCAATAGCCATCACTACTTAACTTCCAGAGGCATCAAGTCTAGACAAAACAAACCAACTAGTAGTCCTGCAAATTGGAACTTAAGAAGTAGAAGCAAGCCATAACAGGGAGTTAGTTTCCTTGTCATTCAAAAAAATACACACGCCTATTCACTATTTTTCCCAAAAGAATATTTATATTTTGGCTAGTAGTATCCACTGGTGAATGAGAAAGAGAAGAACATAATGTAGCACCGATTTAACCTTACAGTAGTAAGTTACATTTAGCTCCATATTACCATCAATGACACCTTTTCTAACCAGAAAGCAAAAGCAACTGCAGCCAAAGGTTAGGCCCATCGCCGTCAACTGTACAACATCCTTAATCATTGATATTGCTCTTTTGGAGCAACATGGCTCCTGCTTTCGGTGACATTGGATTTCATGCCAACGACCTCTGATGCGATTTCCCAGCTCCCACTTCTCCTTCCCCAGCTCGAATTTCGTATGTCTGCTTGCACATTGGGGGCTCGCCTATCTGACCCAAGAACCGAATCAGCCTCAGATGAATTATGATGGTGCACATCACTCCCTCGACTCCGTATCTCTGCTTCAATGTCTTCAATATTATGACGCTGTGAGATCTTTAGAAGGTCTCCACCAAATTCAAGATCATCTTCTACTTTCACTCGTTGATCCTCACCCATTTCGACTTCAGCTTCCCTGGTAGTGGGCAAAGGAGGACATGGTTCTTCCTCTTGTACATTAGCTCGGAAGTTTTTCCGTGATGGTTTTACTTTTGTGCAAAACACTTCCATGAAGTTGTCACACAACCAAGGTCATAGACATTAATCCTGTTTTCTGCTTTATAGCGGAAATTTTCATAGGTTGTCTGAAAAAGAAAGGTTAAACACAAGTGTGAATGCTCAGACTGCTGCATATTTAAACAGCACAAGAGGAAATTTCTAGTTGACATGACAGTAAAACTTGACTCTCTATCATGCAACTACAACTGCATCTACAGAAACAAACAGAAAAACAATTACAAATATTTTAGGTATATCTAGATTTACTGAATCGGACTTGGCTTTACAGAAACCACAAGGGCATTCGTTAAACAAGCTTCTCGAGGTACTCACAGCGAGATACCTTGTCTAGAAGACTAGAAGTTATCTACTTAACAACTATACAGACAATACTTGACTATAAGATAATAATGCATGAATACCAGCCAAAAAGGATTAGTTGGTTTAAATGAATAGAAGAAAAGAAGCAATTTAGAAAACAGAGTGCATTTTA
>JAJJBR010001856.1:0-27065 GCA_022817965.1 Solanum lycopersicoides
TGATCATGTAGATCAACGTCAATATTGTCAAGTGTTTTTTATAACTTTGTCCATTTGTTGTGATGTTCATTTAATTCTTTTAAATAATGAGATTATTTTTTGAATTGTTAAATTTGTATGTAAAGATAAGTGTTGATCACTTTTAGAAAGAGTAGGCATAAAGCTTGATTTTTGTATGTGTTTTAATGTATTTGGGTTGTACCTGTAACAACCCTAAAAATGAATAGGATCAAGACTTAGGTTTTCAAGAATGCTTGCGATTACACCAAGGTCCACACGGGCTGATACGCGTAGAACCAGACCTCAGAACCCTTACTACGACCAAGCCAACTAACTTGGGGAGTTAATTGAGCTTGGAAAGGTTGGAACTAACCATGTGAGGCTCACGAAAATGAAGATTTAATCGAAAGAGTTTTTACTGGACTTAAAAGAAGAAATTTTAAGTTTTGAGGGTCCAAGGGTAAAATGGTCTTTTCCAGGCCAAGGGTAATATTGTAATTACCCTGAGGAATTAATTATTTAATTAATTAATTTAATTAAATAAAGAAATTCGGGTTGGGGCGACCCAAGTGACCTATTTTCGCAAATGGGGAGTCACTCGGGTTCGAGCCCCACTAGAAGCAAGGATTTATCTTACTTTTATTTGATTGGATAAATTAATTAAATTAAATAATAAATATTATCTGATTTAAGAAAAAGAAAAATCAGATTTTATTTAATATTTTAGCAAGGAGTCCTAGTTTGACTAATTCCCAAACCAAAACTCCTAACTTAAAGCCACTCTCTCTCACGATATTTCTCTCTCACGTTTCACCATTTACTCTCACGTTTCTCTCTGCCTAAAAAAGTTCAAAAACAGAAAATATATTGAAGTTCTTCACACTTGAAGAACTCATACCAAAAATCTAAGAAAACAACATAAATCCATCACTTTAAGCAAAGGGGAGGAGTCTTCCGTCGATTGGTGTTGAAGTGTTGAACTTGGACTGATTTTAGAGAGGATTAGGGCAGCAATTTCGTGGTTGAACAAGAAAAAATAAAGGTATGGGTCTTCTTACTCTTGGTCCCTTTCCCAAGAGACCCCTAGGATTCAGAATATTCGGCTCAAAAACTAGGATTGTTTTCCCCGTTGCATGTCCCTGTCATTAGCTCCCAACGAATTCGTAGGTTGGTATGAATGCTGGTAGACTTAGGAATGTGTGATATTTGTGCTGAATGTGAATGTGTTGGATGTACGTTAAATTATGAAAATGACAACCCATGTATGTGTTCGGAAATTATGTGTAATTGTGTGCAAGTGTGTGACCATGACAAGGGTCTCGGCCTTGATGCTCTAAAAATTGTTAATGTTGTGGTTGTTAATTTACGTACACAAACTCATGAAGATCGTGATGTTCATAAAAAGGAAATGTGGCTGATTTGAATAAGAATCTTATAGCAATTAATTCTATGAATGATGCACTTAAAAATACGTTAAAACGGATCCATGAATGTAACCTTGAACTAAGTAATGCATTGATGTTATGAGTTAGAAAGTGACTAAAATTTCCAGCATTTTACAAGTTAGTTTTAGGCTAAATGTTAATGCATAAGAATCTGGAAATTTAATATAAAATAAAAGAATGAGGCCACTAGGAATTGAACCCGTGACCTCATCCTTGGGCGAAATAATCCACGGAAATGGGTGAGGGTTGGGGGGTTCGATCCTGGGTGCAGGCGGAGGGATGAATGAGTAAAATAAATGAGGGGTGTGGATTCGAAACCCACCACCCCTCGATCAGAACTCAAGAAGAACAGAAAATAAAATAAAAAGAAAAGGATGTGAGGCGTGGGAATCGAACCCACGACCTCAAGGCTGGAAATAGAGGAGGCGAAAATAAGTATTAAAAACAAGTGAGGCTGTGGGGGTTCGATCCCAAGACCTCACTGTCCATGCTCTCAACTTAGCGAAAAAAAAAATTAAAAAAAATATATATGGGGCTGTGGGGGTTCGAACCCACCACCTCACAGCCCCTAGCGAAAATTAATTAAAAGTAAGGAGGCTGTGGGGGTTCGAACCCACAACCTCCCTACTTGGGCGAATTAAAGAACAAAATAAAAGAGGCTGTGGGGGTTTGATCCCACAACCTCTTGGTTTAGGCGAAATGGGACAATAATATGTTAATGAAGAAAATAGAATGGGGTTGTGGGGGCTCGAACCCACAACCCATCGGCCAAATTTAAGAGAAAGGTTAAGTAGAAAATTAATAATTTGATGTCAATGTTGGGATTTAATCTAGAGTTCTAATGTCATGAATATTAAAATTAGAATCAATGAAAATATGTAAATGATATCCAAGTGATTCAAACTTGGGTTCTTTGCCCAAACTTCCGTTTGCTACATAAGTCATACGTGAACAAATTATCCAAGATTAATGCCACCTTCTTAGATCGAAATCAAGGTCTTGGCATATATACAAGATATATAAGTCTTGTACTATAAAATCTTAGGAATGTATGAGTCACATAATGAATTACGAATGAAGCCTCATGGCTTGTATGTATAGACACATAAGTCTAACATACGTTCAAAGTAAGTGAATCTAAAAAGTATGTAAAGAAATGATGAACCCTAGAAGGGTTAAGTATGAGTGCAAGATACACTAAGTGGCCAAGTGCATTGGCATATGATGAAAGGAACGTTCACGTAATAAGAGGTGAGTAACTATGAAAAGCAAAGGTGCTAATGATAACGAATGTGGTGACAACATGATATAAGGCTAATGTAAATGAGGAGAGTAATCTCAAATGAGCCTAAATAAATGTTACCAATACGTACTCACCTACGAGAGTGTAAGATAATGAAGAGACCAGTCTCTATGAACACTCTAATGAAGGTATTGAGCTTAACACACTTAATGCTAATGATGAGATGAGAAATCATCTAATGAGCTATGATGTCCTCATACTAGAAGCCAGCTTCCATGACGTATGAGATGAATGAAATGGAACTTTATACTAAGCACCGATAGGCTAGCTATGAGCGGTGATGCCTTCTTTCGGGAAGGACGGAGGTTCACGTAACTCTCATGAGATGAGACTGTCCGGCTTGCCGGGTATGAGTCTCCTTATATCTCCTAGTCTTCAAACCTATACTGCCAATATAGGGATCTGGCGGGGTTAAATTCTCATGTACGCTAGCATGTTATTGGATCACTTTGGCCGGTGATTCCACCTCTTTTTGGTGTGGGGGAGACACTGAATTTCATGATGCTCACATGATCTATGTCGGTTAAAGTTAAAGTTCCCAATGAATGAATGAGGCCAGCCTCAATGATGTACATAATGAAATGAACGATACCAAAGGTGTTAGGATAGGATAATCAAATGTGAGTTAGACTCAAGTAATGACATTAGGTCATTCTTGGTCATTGCACAACGAACCTAATGAAAGTCTTAAACTGCATCCTAGGTATAACTGGTGATTTCACTGGACTATGAATGAAATGAAAGGAATTACGTATGAATGAATGAAGCAGACTCTGTGTTTGCTAATGAAGACTCCCAGTTGAGGTCCCATATGTTGAGCCCTCATTTCTGGGATGTCTTAATGTCAAATCCATGATTCCAAGGTATCATGGCACACGAATGAATGATATGAAAGAAGTTATGTGCTACATGAAAAATGTACTGTATGTTATATGATATGTGCTATGTGTAAATGTTATGTGCTGTGTGCAAATGTCAAAAGTATGAAGATGTATGTTATTATCATGACATATCTTTCCTATTCCAAATATGGAAAGCTCACTGACTTTCCTAATCCAAATTTGGAAAGATCATTTACTTTTCTAATCTAAATTTGGAAACTTTCCTAATCTGAATTTGGCAAGTCCACTGACTTGACTTTCCAAAAATCATGTTGTTAGGAAAGAACTATTCTTTCTCATGCATGTCCTTGGTGTGTGCTTGCATATACCCATACTTAGTACAAGTGTGTACTAACCCTATATAAACTCTACTATTTTAGGTGCAGGCACAGGTGGACGATAGAGCTACAGGATCATCGTTGCAGTTATCCGGACGTCCAGCATTCATCCGGAGTTGGTAGGTCCTCATGCTTTCGAGGATGCTACTGTTTTATATTCTAGCTTAGTTTTAGAGTTGAGCTAGTGGAGCATGTTCCACTAGCGTTTCTTTCCTGTTTTTATTCAGACTATGTGTTGGTGCCATTTTGGCAATTATACGCTTTATAAGTATTGAACTATTCCTTTCATTTGATTATCTCTTAATGTTAGATGGTTGATGGTGAACAAATTACGAATGTATTAGAAATGTTTAGTAAGCAATATTTAGAAACAACAAGTTTCAAATTTTCCGCTAAAATTAACCTATGTAAAGTAAGAATGACGTAAGTAGGCTTTTCTGCGATCTCTGAGAGGTCAACGACGCCGGTCTCGTCTGGGGTCTAAATTCCAGCGCAGTTGCTTGTGCTATTGATTTGTTATATAAATAAAGTGATAGGTGGACTGAAATTGCTTAGTATGGTGTTATTGTATAGAAATACATGTATATATATATAAATTTTCTCATTTATCATGTAGATCACCGTAAATAGTTTAAAATTGTTTAATAAGTGTATTTTACATCTTTATACATTGGTTGTGATGTTAATTTAATTCTTTTTATTAATGAGATTATTTTAGAAATAGTTAAATATGTACGTAAAGATAAGTGTCATTCATTTTTAGAAAGAATAGGCATACATGTTGAAATTTGTATTTGTTTTAATTGGTTTGAGTTAAGTCGTATAAAGTATTGCGAGAGAGCTTGAGAGTATGCATGCGTATATGATGTGCACAGTTGCTTGTGTCATTGAATTGTTTTTTAAATAAGGGGAAAGGTTGCCTGAAATTGCTTAGTATGGTGTTATTGGATAGATAGTAATCCACACATATTAGGACATGATATGACGTTACATAAATCTTGAGATTTATAATTTTTTTTATATATAAAACGTTAAATACTACTAAAATTTTCAATGACATCTTTGGATGTAGTTTTAGTTCAAGCACTCATCTATGGAAACTCCAACGACAGAAAGTTAAAATCGAGTCGATAACATTCTTGCTATCTGTGGATAACCATCTGAATTGTCCAATTTAATGATTCTGTTGTTTGCTTTGCATCATGGTTGACATCTTTTTTCCACCTGTAATTCAGCCATCTACATGAGCATTATTTGGTGGTATAAAATTGATGTTAGGTTGTGTTGTCAAAGCTGAAAAGGGATTATTAGTTTCATTTGTACAGTTAAAGTAACTTGTAATCTGCTGCAGTGGTACACATTATAGTCGTTTAGTAGGCCGCTGATGGAAGACAATTTTAAGTAACTAAGTTTTTATTTGGAATTTATGTCGTGAATGAGTGAGAAGTAACATTTGACAGATGTAAGGCAAGTTATGAAAGACAATTATAACAGTGGAAAGTAGCATTTCACAGTTGTTTAAAATCCCAAAGCATGTCCTCTTCAACAACACAAATTCAAAAGTGAATGTGACAGCAAATACCTCTATGTGTTAAGTTTTAGAGTAAAGACAACTTTTGGAAGGCAATCTTAAAAAACTAAGTGAACCATGAGTAAATATCCACTTGAATTATATATCTCATTCTTGTATGAGTGCAAAGTACCATTTGACAGGTGTTTATAATCTATAAGCTTCTCCACTATAACAACACAAGTCCAGATTCGAAAGTAACATTGAATACCTAGATGTGTTAAGTTGTTGACTTAAAGGCCTTATGGAATGGAATTATAAGAAACTAAGGTATCCATGACTAAAGAAATTAGAACATGTAATAAATAAAACATAAAAAGAACAAACTATACTATTTGTTGGCTCCGTAAATCGTTAATTTTTACCACTAATTATCATTACGTTAAAGCCAACAGTTTGATGTTTAATTGAGCTTTGACGGAGACTACTGCTAATGTACCTCTCAAGATAAGGGGATGTTGTGGACATATTGGTTCTACTACCTGACTCATCTTGGGTCGATCTTTTGCAGATTTCAACAAACAGGTGTCAGCTAACTTTGCCATCTTTCGAGCTGCACTGATGGAATACTGATTTTCCAACCTTGGATGAGCATACCGAATTTCTTACCATCAGCAGGGTAACATTAAATCCAATCCAGAAGTTTATGTTCTGATTTTGGTTTGTTCCTTTCTAGGGACCGCCGACCGGTTAGGATCTCATTTAATACAACACCAGAACTCCATACATCACTCTTAGGTGTGAGATGTTCTGTTTATACGTAATCAGGTGCTGCATACCCCCATGTTCCCACAACCTGGTCACAAAATCATTTCTTATGTTTACAATAACATAAACAACTTAAGTAATTTAGCTTCCAAAATAAAAGACTACAGTCTTTTGGACAACAAAAAACACCAATGATAAGATACAACTGAAAAAATAAAAAAATTGACATGGTAATACAAGGGTTAATTAAAATTGATATTAGTAACAATTAATAAGGCGTCAAGCCTCACGTTGTATGTACACAGGACTTGAAAACATAATAAAGAGAAATCACAATGATATCAAACTACATCTTGAATTTAAAATTGGAAGGCAACTGGATTCTAATTTTTTTTGTGCCTCTAGCATTGGAAGGATATACATAAGTTAAAATGTAGAAAAGGCTCATTTTCCTGGGCCGTAGCTTTGTTTACCACTCAAGAAAATGACGTGGTATTCTTATCGTCTTTAGCTGCGGATGGTGAACGGTCTTGTTATCCTCTTTATATACTAATGGTGAAAGTGTGACCTCAGCTGGAAACATAAACGCCATGGAAACTGTAATAATTGGGAAGAATTAATCAACTTGCATCACATATGAGGAGATTATTTTCAAGTAAGTTGTATTCACCTGCACAACTAACATTATAATCAATCCTTTAATATGTACGTATCAGAAAAGTAATCTTCAAAAATTAAAACTTGACTTTTTTAATGATATGCGATCTCTTGTGACTATGATGACATAGATGGTTTTCTTTCAAACATGGGTTCGAACTCTTCAGTTTCTGATGCTTGCAGGTCATTTTATGATTTGGATGAAGTTGAAGATCAAGTATTTTCTCCTCATTTGCTTATTGATATGTCACTGCTGGCAGACTCGTACAAAAATTTACTTGCACCTTTATCAGAAACTGAAAGAACAGAAGTTGAAGTTCAAATAACCTTGCTGCTCAGCCTACAACAGATCTTCAGAACCTTGTACTTCCTATCTTTAAGTGACATGGGATAACCTCCTAACTTTGACATCTTTCTTTATCATTCGTTTATGTGTATCCTCTTTATGACATTTCGTCTTACTCCGAGGAGTCTAGGGAACTTGACATCTCAAAATTTCTCAAAAATCAGCTTGACAGACTGTTATTATCTTCAAATGTTCACCCACCATGTGAATCTGAATTCATAAGAATAAAGCTCTTCTGGAGGAGATCATCAAAACTGCCCCAAATGTATAATGTACTCTCTAAACTGAAGGGAAAAAGATGCTGCAAAAAAAATTTGTTCCACCAGTCAACCAATTTTAATCTAGTAATAGATGGGGATGCAGTACGAATGCAAACAACAAAACAGTATATTGAGAAAATAATATAAGTCGTGGATACCAATTATATGGAGAGCATCACCGTACCTTCATCGCCGAACAGAGAGTCCATGTCAACACATCCTTTCTTTGTGTTCCAAAAGGTGGATTCAAAACCATTGTTTTAACAATATGACCTACATATACTGGAATATTAATGAGTCGAGAGAGAGAGAGTGTTTCGGGGCTGAAAAGTGAGGTGATAAATATATCTCTCCATTTTAAGTTGTTGATGTCACATTGAATAAATTCCATGTGTAGTGTAGATGAAATAGTTTAAGAAAAGAATGAAACACAAATTCGTACAAGTGAAATTATACATAAAATGATACATGTATCAATCAAAACTAATGTAAACAGACTCAACCTAGAACAAATAGGTAAACAACACTGCTAAGTTACATATTTTACATCATTTTGTTACTTTTTATTTCAGTTGCTTCAGTGGAAATATCAACATTTTATACCCTCAGACGTTGTAGTGATGCTTCTACCTCCTTCTCCAGACCAATTTTCAACTGTCAATAGATTAGCATATTTTCCTTTTTATCTTTCTTTTTGAAATAGTTATATCACAATGATTAGTTAATGCCAACTGCTTGTTCTTTGAAAATAACTAACTCACCAACCACCGAGGAGACTCCGGTATGAAGAATACACCTAGCACCTGTATAAAGCTAGGATAGCACCTGGAAGTTCAACCAATTTCAAGAAATGGAAACCTCTATATAATCAGGCATCTTCTTTTTAAAATTCTCTTTGTTGAATGCATGCATTATTACCTACAAGAGCTAAAGTGCGACAGTCATGTTATTCCCAATGTAATACACCAGTGAGAAGCCAAGAGTCAGCGTACACGGCAAAAACATCAAGTCTTATACAGAGAGAATATGAGTTATACCAACCAATCAAAATCAACAAAGTTTTTTATTTACTGAAGCAGCTACTACAAAGCCCCCTCAGATATTTTTCAGCGTGACCTCTGAAATGTATATAGGTCCCTTAAAGATAACTTATGAAGACAATTATAAGAAACTAAGTCATCCATGAGTCGACATCTACTTGAAACTATTTCACATAGGCAACTGGTGGAAGGCAATTATAAGAAACTAAGGTATTTTATTTGGAATCTATGTCGTGAGTGAGTGCAAATTACCATTTGAATTATAAGAACTAAGTCATCCATGAGTCAACATCCAGTTGAAACTATTCCTCAAAGGCAACTGGCGGAAGGCAATTATAAGTAACTAAGTAATTTTGTTTGGAAGTTATCTCGTGAATGGGTGGAAACTATCATTTGACAGGTGTATAAAAATCCAAAGCATCTCCCCTTCAACAACACAAATCCAAAAGGAAATGTGACATCAAATACCTTTATGTGTTAAGTTTTAGACTAAAAGACAACTTATGGAAGACACCTTTAAGAAATTAAGTCATCCATAAGTAAATACCCACTTGAATTATATATTGTAATATCTATCATGGTTACTCTTTGTGTTAGAATACATTTTTTGATGAAGAAACACATAATCCACATTGGGAAATATGTAAGGGCTGCCACCAAGGGAAGATCCATAAACATATACTCTTTCGTTATAACTCTATGAGTGATTAAAACTGTAAATAATTTATGAAACAAAAGGTGTGTGTCAAAGATATTTGAATATAGTTCGAACCATATTTTAGGAGTCATATGGTCTAAAGCAATGTCTCCCGTGCCATTTTATCACCCTAGTTAATTCGTACAGTCCAAAGAAATGCAGCCACAGTCATTTAGATTAGCTCCAACTTCATTACCCTATTTTCCTTCTTACCAGATTCAAGAACTCTTATTTTAACAACCCTATTTTATAATTACAAACGTTTTAAGCCAACTCCTAGTCGAAATATTTATATGAATACTAATCAAACACTCAAACGCATTCAAAGCTTATACACACCTCAATGTCAAAGTATTCAGGGTCAATTACACACCTTCTTAAGTATATTAAGATCAATTATCATTTCAATACCGACAAAAAAACTCTCCTACATCTTCAAAAAATCATCTAACCATAGCTAAACCTTACTTCAAAAACAAACAAAAGGAACAACTCATGAATTATAACACTTTTATTTATTTAAATTCGTCAACTTATTAGAGTGTTCCACTACCGAAACTCGAGTTCAAATTGGCAGGAAAATAAAAAGTAGGAAAAACCTCAACTCTGTATGTACGGCTACATAGCAACAATCAAAGGAATAATTTGAACAACGTGGGAACTAATATGGGAGAATATAAGAGAAGAAAAATCACAAAACCTGCTCATGCATAGCCGCAAGAACTAATTGAACAGGAAGGATGCAAAATTCTCTCACTATAGTAGCAGTCACTTATCACTATATACAAGCCAACATCCTTGTTATACAGATAAGAGAGGAAACTTCTCCCCAAGTTCATTCCATAAGGTAATTTTTTATATAGCAGAACTATGTAGAGCAAATATAAATCAGAATGTAAAAGTGAAAAATTCATTTGATTCATCAAAATTTAATAAAAAGAAGTGAAGTTATCATCTATTAATACACATGTGCCAATAATGTAGAAGCTTAAAATATGTAAGTGAAATAATTCCAAATGATTTTCCATTCAGTAGCACCTAAGATTAGCCATCATAAAAGTATCTAACAATTATTTTGTAAGAAGATAACATAATAAAACTAATTAAAATGAGATGAGTGACTTACTAATTTGTAACAATGTAGATTTTCCCTTTTTTCCCGGTTCGCACCAGCGTTTTCCATATCACCAATTCCGTATAAACACCCAACCACATCTACAGATGAGGAAGACGTTCAATTAAAAATGACGCAGACATTTAAATACTTTAGTGAAACACACTATATATAAATATAGACTTGATAAAACACTGTATACGGGCCAGTAGCCTTGTTTACAGATAATGAGAAAACTTCTACCCAAGTTCATCCCATTAGATAATTTTTGATGTAGCAGAACTATGCAGAGCAACTATAAATCATAATTTCCCGGTTCGCACCAGCGCTTTCCATATCACCAATTTCGTATAAACAACCAAACACATCTACAAATGAGAAAGAAGTTCAGTTAAAAACCTTATCAGAAAATCATGTCAACCAGAAATCAACTTTCAAAGGAATGAATAAGTCACTGTAACAACTAAAGTTGGATACGTAATAACATAACTTATGTTTTCGTCAACAAATATCATTTCAATACTGATGAGCTCCTTATTTTTATTGGGAATAATGGCATCGCAGAGTCTACAAAGTTGAACCCTGGAATAATGGCATCGCGGAGTCTACAAAGTCGAATCCTTAGCATAGCAAAGTCTACAAAATCAAAGCCTTATCATAAAATCATGTCAACCAGAAACGAACTTTGGAAGGAATGAATAAGGCATTGTAACAAATGAATTTGAATTTTTACAAAGAATGCAAATGTGGATATGAAAAAGGAGTCACTATCAAACAAACTATATATATATATATGAGAAGAATTAGGATATGAAAGGCCACAAAAATCAATTAATCAAACTATATATATGAGAAGAATTAGGGTATGAAAGGCCACAAAAATCAATTAATCAAACTATATGTATAAGAAGAATTAGGGTATGAAAGGCCACAAAATTCAATAAACAGTAATGATTTAGATATTAATACAAATTAAAAACATGACATTTACAAATCATGAAGATCAAAACAGAAACCTAAGATCAAAACAGAATACATACCTTATGAAACTTATGAAGTTGGGAGGGAGAAGATCGGTTACTGAGGTAATAAAATAAAGTTCAGAAGCCTAATAAAGTAACGTATTAAATTGAATAATTAAGGAGATGTTAGTGGGCTGTATTTGAAACGTCTTGGATGGGCTGAATTTTAGAGGTTGTGGATTGATTAATTAATTACTACAGTACTATTTAGTGTGATCTTTTAAATGAGGGATTGTTTTTATTTGGGCAACTTTCACATATAGCAGATAAAAAATTCATATTTGTATGCTATAGCAAAGTTTGCATAATTGCGCTCCATAGCAAACATAGAAACTGTATAATTCGCTATACATATACAGTTGAAGCAAATTGTATAAAACGAAGTGTATAAAACGAGAAAGAGAAAGACACTTGGGCAGAGAACTGTATAAAAATAAAGTGTATAAAACGAATTGTATGATTATAAGTGTATAGAACGATTATATACAATTTGAATTTGTATAAAATGAGAAAGAGAGAAAGACAAAAGATACTTGGCAGGGAATATACAATTGAATCGAATTGTATAAAACTAGAAAGAGAGAAATTAGATACAATTTGAAATTTGTATAAAACGAGAAAGAGAGAAAGACAAAAGAAACTGGGCAGGGGAGTATTTTTATTGTATAATTATAAGTGTATAGGACGAAAATATATGTACTTGCATGTGTATATACAATTTTCTCAAGCTTTATACAAACAAAAACGCAACTTATACAATTCGCTTCTGTTTGTATAAGTGAGAAAGGCGAGGGTGACGAGCGAGATTTGGGAGAGTGGCGAGCGAGATCTGGAAGAGGGGAGAGAGGGGAACAAAAATATATGTATTTATACAATTTTCTCTGCTTTATACAATTCGAAACAATTTTTATACACTTGTGTTTGTATAAAAAGTGAGAAAGCGAGGGAGAGATTGGAGGAGAGTGGCGAGCGAGATATTGGGAGAGAGGCGCCTAGCAATTTTTTTCAAATGTTTGCTATGGAGCACAATTAAATCAAAACCTAGCTACTCTATTTATTTTAGATTATTAGTTTGCTATTATATACAATTATCCCTTTTTATTTTGGATAAAAACACAGCACGTATTTTAATTTAATTTAATTTATAAAAAAAATAAGAAATTCCAAATGCTGGTCATTGGAGGCTGCCACATCAGCAGTTTTAGATTCAGATTTATATATATGTATAGATTTTTAAATATTGTGTCAAATTATTTCTGTTGAATTGTTAAATTTAATCAAATCAAATTAATATATCTCAGATTTTTAAACTTTGATGTTTTTCGAATTTATGTCATTAATGAAAGTGATCATAATTTAAAGTGCTAAATTATGCTAAAATAAGTCGAATAAGTATTTAATTACATGATTAAACATTAAAGAAGAATTAAAATTGGGTTATGTATTTGAAAGGTCTAAACAAATGTAAAACCATAAAATAAATATTCATCATTATTGTCATTCTTAGTGTTGATTTTTTTAATTTTTTCTAGCATTATAATTGATTTGATTTTGATTTGGCTTTATTAGAGATACTAATAGGAAAAATTACCTAAATACACCACTTATTTTATCATATTCTCTAAATTCCTTACAATTTGATTTTTTGTTATAAAAACCATACTCTTTCCTATTCTCAAATACATCACATTACGTGATATATCAATCAAATACATCACTTTACGTGATATATCGATCGAATACATCACCTTATGCGATGTATCGGAACGTTGAGTGATGTATCCGAAATTGAGATGAGATGTATCGAGATGTTGAGTAATGTATCCGAAATCAAAACGTAATGTATCAAATGTTTTTGGATTTATACTGATTTCACCAAATTTAAGGAATTATTGTAATTTGAAAAAGAGTAAAGATATGGGGTGTGTTTGGTATGGAGGAAAATGTTTTTCATGGAAAAATGTTTTCCTAGAAAATGTTTTCCGGAAAACAAGTAGATTTTGAACTTATTTTCTCATGTTTGGTTGGTGCGTAGAAAATATTTTTCGGAAATAATTTTTAGTGTTTGATTTATGAATGAAAAATGTTTTTGAGAGACATCTTTATTTTTACTAGAGTAAAAATAATTTATAAAATTAAAATATTTTTAAAAAACAAAATTATTATTTTTGGGGTGGGGGTGGGTGGGGGTAGTGGGTGGGGGCAGGGGGAGGGTTAGGAGTGGAAAAATAAAAATTTGAAGTTGATAGTATTTTCAAAAAATAAAATTAATTTTTTGGAGGTTGGGGTGGGTGGGTAGGGGGGTTGGCCGGGGGGGGGGGGAATAGGAGTTTAAAAATAAAAATTTAAAGTTGAAAATATTTTAAAAGCCAAAATCAATTTTTGGGGAGGGGGTGGGGGTGGGATGGGGGGTGGGTGGGGGGTGTCAGGGATCGGATGAAAAAATAAAATTTTGAAATTGATTTTTTTTTAAAAAAAATTGATGTTTTTCCCGAAAAAATGTAATTTGAAATTGGTGGAGAGTTTTGAAAAATGTTTTCCTTAAATTTTTAAGGAAAGTCATTTTCCTTAATTTTGAGGAAAATGAGTTGATTTGGAAAACATTTTCCAAAACTTTTGTCCCAACCAAACATGAGAAAATTGGAAAACATTTTCTAGAAAATATTTTCCTTCATACCAAACACACTCATGATGTAATTAGCTCTTAACACTATGAAATTTGTGTAAATTTTTCTTACTAATATCTATGGACTACTACTTTTATTGGACCATTCAAAATTATAAGTCATCAGAAACTTGAAATAATATGTTAAAAGATAAAAATATGAAAAAGTATAAGAAATATATATATCGGGTTTGTTCGGTCACGATTGACTTATTTTTCATAGTTTAAATCAAACCAATTCAATTATAGTCTGATTTTTTTTTCAATACCAAACAAAGTCAAACAAAATTATTAGTCAATTTCTTTTTCAGTTTAACTAGTTTTACGATTTAATTCGATTTTATACCCCTAATACTACTAGACATCTTTCATGCTTTGGACGATGTTTACTTTCATCGAGCGAATAAAGAAGATCACTGGGCATTTGCTAAACAATTGTCATTTGTTTAGTTCGTATTAATGTAAGTCTTTATATTTGTTGGGTTTTTCATTTTTGGCCTAATGGTAAAGATCAATTACGATCGCCAGCCAAAGTATACGAAAACATATATATTTGCTAGCTATTATTTATAATATATTTATATATATGATATGCATATTTATACTTAATATACAAAATATATATATTTACCGGCTATTATTTTTGAGGAGAGAAGCAAAAAATAATCCATTTATTTGTCCTAACAAGCTTAGTTACTTATTTTATATTATATACAAAACATATCTATCGATATTATTTTAAAAACACGAAGGTCTATAAATACGGATTGAAATTTTTGTTCTTCATTTTAATGCTATGATAAATAAAATTGTCATTACTATTTTCTCAAATAATTGTCATTTAATTATATTATCCTAACGTTTAGGAGTTTGAAAACTTTACTTACTTATTTGTAATAGGTAAAAATTCCTAATATTTAATACTTTAAATTAACCAAAATTTTATTTCTTATTTTTTTTTTTTTGCTTATTTGAACCATATAAAATGTCTTAATATGTAAGATTTTAAAATCAATATTCACCTTATATAATTCTTGCTTATTATGGAAATTAAAATAATTAAATAAATACAAATAATTTTTTAAAAAGAGGTTCACTTTTTTAAAAATAATTTGAAAACCTTTTTATATGAAATATTTATCATTAGATTGATATAACATTGTTTTTAACATCTATAGCTACTTTTGAATAATCTTGTCTCTTCTTTCTTTATTGTTCTATTGATTGACGGGAGATATTTATAAAATACGTACATAAAGGGTGTGCTTGATAGGAAGAAAAATATTTTTTGGAAAATTAGTAGATTTTTAATTTATTTTCTCATGTTTAGTTGGTGAGTAGAAAATATTTTTCGAAAAGATATTTTAGCTTTTGATTTATGAATGAAAAATATTTTTGAAAAAATATCTTTTATTTTTAACTAGAGAGTAGAAAATATTTCTAAATTGAAATTGAAAATAATTTTTAAAAAATAAACTTATTTTTTTGGGGGAAAGTAGGGTGGTAGGGGGTAGGGGTAGGGGTGAGATGGAGTAAAAAAACTTTAAATTATTTGGGGGGGGGGGGTCAGGGTGATGGTGGGGGTAAAAAAAATGAAAAAATTGAAGTTGAAAAATATTTTTTAAAAATAAGTTTTAAATTTATTTTATCAACAAAAAAATTGATTTTTTCAAAAAATAAAGAAATTGTAATTTCAAATTGAAGGAAAGTTCTGAAAAATATTTTCCTTCATTTTTTGAAGAAGTCATTTTCCAAAATATCTTACCAAACATGAGAAAATTTAATAAGCATTTTCTAAAAAATATTTTCCTTCCTATCAACCACACCCTAAATTAGTACAGTAATTATACGCCTATCATGAGTCGTTTCATTGCATATTACACATCACTGATTGTATTTAGCTTCTCCAACATAAATCTGATTGCGGATTGGACTCCTTTGCATTTCAGTTCCGACATAAATAACTTTTTCTTTATATAACATAGAAAAATCTGCAGCCACTATTCTTTGAATATGCACCGCATAAAGCCCACACACTTACGCAATAGCTCGCAAATCATACAAGAGAGGTAACCGCACTAGATAAGCCCGATGGCGAGCTCGATTCAGAAGACAAACTTGAGAGCTCCAACATGAAAGTCCCAAACCCAAACCACTAAGCCACTCCAAAGGGTAGTTCGACACAAATAACTTATATTAGCAATTCCAGAAAAAACTACCCTTTCCAATTTTCTCATATTTGGTTGGGACAAAAGTTTTGAAAAATATTTTCCAAATCAACTCATTTTCCTCAAAATTAAGGAAAATGACTTCCCTTCAAAAATTAAGGAAAACATTTTTTCAAAACTTTCCTCCAATTTCAAATGACATTTTTTTTTTGGGAAAAACATCAATTTTAAAAAAAATATTTTCAATTTTCAATTTTTATTTTTTCACCCGATCCCTGACCCCCCCCCCGATCCAACCCCAACCCCCAAAAAAATTAATTTTGTTTTTTAAAAATAATATCAACTGCAAATTTTTATTTTTTCACTCCTCCCCCCTCCCCCCACCCCAAAAAAAATTAAATTTGTTTTTAAAATATATTTTCAATTTCATAAATTATTTTTTACTCTAGTAAAAATAGAAGATGTCTCTCAAAAACATTTTTCATTCATAAATCAAACACAAAATCATTTTCGAAAAATATTTTCTACTCTTCAACCAAACATGAGAAAATAAATCCAAAATCTACTTGTTTTCCAGGAAAACATTTTCTAGGAAATTTTCCATAGAAATCATTTTCCTTCGTACCAAACACACCCTAAGATTCTCATGAGATTGTCGATTTGAGATGGAGATGAACTGAACTATTTACATGCTGCAACATGATAGAATGTGATTTGAAATATGACAGGACATTATATTCTAAAAATGATTTTTGAACATAAAAGAAGAGGAAAGAAGTAATACTCAAACTAGATTTTACTTTGTTTCACTCAAATTTTCATGTACATTTATTTTTACGTTGCAAAAACATCTATTACCTTATATTTCTATCTTTCACTAATACAAATTACAAGCTCCACATATTTATTGATTGCAGTACCTCCTTGTGACAAAAAGCCATAGGATGGTGCATAATCTTGATAGTCACGCAGCAGGAAAATCTTCTGCACCTCGTCTCATTCTGAGTCGATCACTACAATTAAAGCTTGGACTTGACAATTTTCCCATCATCGAATGTTATCATCACCTTGCCAATTGCTCTCCTATCTTTGAGAGCAGTAAAAGCAAGATGGGCCTGCAAAAAGGCAACAATGTCCGTTGTTTCAATCCTATAACAATCGACAAAAGTTATATCTCTACAATATTTGAGCTTAAAAAACACACCAGTGACATAAATATGTAACATAGCTTTTAAAAAAAGACCTACACTTGCCATGAACCCTTTTAGATGATATCATAATGCAGTTTCCTAAGTCGCATAATCATCCCAACAAGTGGTTGCTTTGTTGGAGGTGTTATATGACTACAGTTGGCGTAAAGATATTCCTTATTTTGACAACGTAGGGAAAGAACACCATAGTTTCCAGCTAAATTTGCTAAGGCATGGTGGGAACCACTACGCAAGGTTTTCCAAGAGCATAAACAACGAACTAGCTCCCTAACACCTTGAAAAAGTCATAGCTGATTGATCTATATTCTATGAGGCAGTAAACTACCACTTTGACATCATTTAAGTGAACAACACTTAATGATCTCAAAGTGAACACTTAACTTTGGGATTCAATGGTTTATGCCAGCTAATGTTGAGCAAGCTCTATGTAGTTTGAAGGGTTGGAAGACTACAGAAAAACCAAGGAGCAATGAAGACCATTTGCTTATGTATTACGTAGACAAAGTATGGCTAGAAGGACACCGTAGGTGCTCTTAGGGGAGGAGATTATTCCTGTTCTGAAAAGCGGATGTACTTGGTCTCTAAAAGTATTTGGTGTAATTCGAATTTGTTTCTGATTTTGATGGAGCGCTGGATTTCTGGAATCCATAATGCTGGTACTGAGCTTCTTTTTTTTTTTTTTTATAACGTAAGTGTCTGAACCAACTTGTACATACCTGATAACAAAATGGATAGTATGGATAGCATGAAAGCTTTAGAAGAGCTTGATAGTCTCCAAATAAAGACATACATTGTGTGAAAGGTCCACCAAAGTGAAAAGAAAGAAGAAAGACTGTGTGCAATTGGTCATCTCTTAAATTCAAAAATTCACAAAAGAACACAACCAAACAAGGCCCTATCTCATTAAGAGGAAAATTGTAAAGAAAGTGTCTTCTTTATTTTCTGAGTAGATACAGTAGTCTTTGGTCATTTTGGAAGACTTAGATTACAAAGATTAAGATGAAATGAATATTTGAGAGCTTTGAAGCTTGTAGTTCAAGGGTAGAATCCCTTTAGCTTAAGTCTAGCTTAGTGTAGCTTAGTTTGATGGGTAGATCCCAATTGTTAATTGGAGACTCTTTGCTCTTGATTTCAAGTAAGTTTCTCTTTTCTATTAAATCCCAAGTCTCTTATTCCTTGGTTAAATGTTCAATTAGCCCTTCTTTCTTCCCTTCGTTCTAATTTCGATTGAATTCATCCCCAATTGGGATACTTCTCAACACCTCAACTGCAAAGACAGGTCGCGGTTACTAGGTACCGGTTACTGAGCTTCTATTCATGAACAAAAACATCTCTCACCTATCAAAAGAAGTTAACTAAATGCATATTTATTTTTTTTAAAGAGAGAGAACTGGGGAAAACCAAAGTAAGCCATTTTTAAAACTACCTTTTTTTTTTTTAAACTGGTAAGGTTGAATTAATGCTGGCTACCTCCAAAAAGGGATAATTACAGATTTCCTATCAAATCTATAATCTGGTCTATATCATCTACACAAAGTTGTTTACACCCAAAAAGTAGAGATACTATACAATTCCATTTAACTTTGTGGATGGAATTTGATCTATCTTCAAAGCATCTTCCATTTCTTTCTTTCCAGACTGACCACCATACACATGATGGTATTAACTTCCACCATCTCTTTTGACTCTTACTGCCTCCCTTCCTAATACAACAGCTCAACAGATTCAATGTATGTTCTGGCCTTGTCCAATTCATGCTTGTGATGTTGAGAAACAAGTTCCAAATTTGGGCAGTAAACTTACAATGCAAGAAGAGATGTTTATTTGTTTACCCTATCAAGTTGCACAAAAAACACCTAGGGACCAGTTGTATGCCTTTCTTTTGTAGAACTTCTCCTGTTAAACATGCTCTCTTTATCACTAACCAGGTAAAACACTTTACTTTTATAGGAATATCACTCTTCCAAAAGTAGTTCCAATTATATTTTGGGGCCCTGTCATCCCCAGTAGTCCTCTTTTGTAGGCATTGTTGACTGAGAAGACTCCATTCTTGCTATGTCTGTTGTTGTAGTTATTGTTGTAGTTATAATCATTCCAGCTAGTTTTCGAGTAGCGCTGCCACCCTCTCCACCTCCCAGTCATTAAGTAGTCTTCTTAAAGATATGTCCCATCCCTGTTCTTTCCAACAATCACTCACTCTAGCATCAAAGTTCTCACATATTAGAAACTTCTAATCTGGAAAAAGTTCACTAAGAGGGGTTTGGTCTATCCAGCCATCTTTCCAAAATTTAGTTTTGTTTCCATTACCCACCTTAATATACATATTTCCTTCCATTTGTGACCATATGTTCCTGATTGTCCTCCATACCCCCACCCCATATGGTTCAGAGGTGATTTTTGTACACCACGGGTTTAGTTCTCCATATTTTGCTACTATAACCTCCTTCCAGAGAGCTGCATCTTCCACAATGTATCTCCATAACCATTTCATCAAAAGACTTTCATTTTGCAGCCTCAAATTTTTGATCCCCAAACCCCCTCTTTCTTTGCTAAGAAGAACATTCTTCCAGTTGACTAAATTATAATCTTTTCCCTCCTTAATGATTTTCCATACGAAGTTCCTTCTAAGCTTGTCTAATTTTTTCACCACCTTTTTTTTTTACAAAGGCAACAGTTTTGTATATTAATCTTCAGCACTAAAGGCTGGGGTCCCAAATTTACATCATGGAGCTACATACAGTTGTGTGTACTTAAAACAAAAACTAAACTAGATCCTACTTCATCTTACAAAGGACCTAGGATATCTCTAACAACTATAGGATCATCTACATACTTCCAAACTGCACCAATTTTTTCACCAACTTTGCTGGGATTGGAAACAAAGACATCACATAAGTTGACAAAGAGTCCAAAACAGAGTTTATGAGGATCAATCTACCCTAGGGATAGGTATTGTGCCTTCCATCTATCAAGTTTCTTTTCCGTTTTCACCAGAATACCAGTCTATATCTCCATTGTTTTATTTTTGCTACCCATGGTAGACAAATGCTCTATTTTACATCCCAATATATTTGCTAGTTGCTGGATCTGGGGGACCTCATTTACCGGAAAGAGACTACTTTTTCCCCCGTTTACTTTCAACCTTGAAACTGCTTCAAACAAAACCAAAATCATATGTTGTAGGTTCACAAAAGATGATAGTGTCATCCCCATAGAGCATATGACACACTTCTTTTTCTTCCCCCACTCTATCTCCGACCTGAAAGCTTCTAATCCATCTATTTCGTGTTGCAATCCTCATCATACTATTAAAGCGTTCATTGCCAAAATGAGTAAGAGGGGGGGGGGGGGGGGAAGGTCCCATTCACAATGACAAAAAACTAGATTGTTTTTATACATACCTCAATCCACTTCATCCATTTGCTGCCAAATCCTATTTGACTGAGAGTATTCAGAAGGGAAAGGCCAATTCACATGGTCATAGGCTTTCTGGATATCCAATTTGGATATTAGACCAAGGGCTCCTCCTTTCATTCTTGAGTCAATGCATTCACTAGCAATGAGTGGTGCATCCATGATTTGCCTCCCCTTTACAAAAGCCATTTGATGTTTGTTGATCAACTTCGACACCACCTTTTTTAACCTTTCAACCAACAATCTAGCTATGATCTTGTAGACTCCCCCGCCAGACTCATTGGCCTAAAATCCTTCAACTCTGATGCTCCAGGTTTCTTTGGGATTAAAGCGATAAAAGTTGCATTAAAACTCTTCTCAAAAATCTGATCAGAGTGAAAATTGAATTGTATTGGTGATGTCTTCCTTTAACAGGGCCCAAAAAGTCTAGAAGAATCCAATCGGATATCTATCAGGACCTTTGCACATTAGTTCAAACATTCCCTTATTTTCTTCCTCAAAAGGTCTCTGCAGCCTTACTTTTTCTTCTTTAGTGATCATTGTAGCCTCCTGCAGACTCAACTCAGGTCTTCATTGTTCTGCTTCCTTGTATAGGTTTTTATAGAAATTATGCACGGCCTCTTTGATCACAACTTGATCCTTAGCAACAACTCCATCCACTTCCAATTGGTCTATATAGTTGAATCTTTCATGAGAAGTTGCAATTCTGTGGAAAAATCGTGTGTTCTTGTCACGTTGTTTTAGCCATTGGGTTCTTGATCTTTGCTTTCAAGCTAATTCTTCCTTTCTTGCCACATCTTCAAATTCCATGCCCATATGTGTCTTATGCAGCAGTTCATCATCCGTAAGGGGCCTTTGTTACTGAATTGTTTCCCAATTAGAAATTTGATTGAGAATATCTTCCTTCCTTTGTCTCCCGAACCCTTATTATTTTTGCTCCACACCATAAGCTTCACTTTCGACATTTTTAACTTTTTCCGCCAAAATATAACCTGGTCTGCCAGTCACACCAATCTTTCACCTTCTCTATGAAAAACTCCACCTCTAACCACCATGTTTCAAATTTAAAATAAGACATTTTCCACCCTTCATCTCCGCAGGACACTTTCGTGAAGACTGCTTTGAATTATATGTGTAAAATTCTCTCCCCACTCTACACAATATAGAAATCTGTCAATTCTAGAAGCAGAAATATTATTCTCTCCCTTTCTCCAGGTGAAAAAGCCGCCACAAAAAGGAAGATCAACCATCTCCATTTCTTCAATGCAGGATGAGAATTCTCACATAGCACCGGTCAGTCAATTTGTTCTCTCTGGATATCTAGTGACATTGAAGTCACCACACACTACCCAAGGCCCGTTAATGTTATGCTTCAGCTCTAACATTTCTTGCCATAACACTCCTACTTATTCTGTTGCAGTCTGCATATACTGCACTGAGATACCAACTGAAATCATCATTTACTCCTGAAAAAGTTCCAGTTATACTTTGGTTTCCATTCAGAAACAACTCCCGCTCCACTCCAGATTCTCCTATCCCAAAGTATTAATATCCCCCCACTACTATCCCATCCAGCTGTTACTCCAAATGCTTTGTAAAATGTTATCTATTGATCCCTCTAATTTTGTCTCAACAAGAACTAGAACATCAACCTCCCATTGCTTTAATAATTTCCTCACTATCCCCCTCTTGCTCTCTCCATTTAACCCCCTTGCATTCCAAGACAAAATTTTTACTCTCATGATTGCTTGAGAGTTAGAATTCTCCCACTGGATCTTGGCTCTCCATCCTTGAAATTCACATCGAAGAATAAATTTCTGATTTCTTTCGGGACTATGTTGTTCTCCTTCGTGACTTTCTGACCTTCCTCCAACCCATTTTCCTTAACCCTCTGATCAAGTTTCATCAATGGAGCATGTGCTTCCCTCCTACACCCCTTAAGATCAACTCCAAACAGTTGGCTCAAATTTAACATGTTCGCGTGAACCCATTCAGTTGCATTTGCTTCCATTTCTTCCCCGTACATGATTTCCAAAGTGTCTGGAAAATATGTCTCCTCCTCTCTTTGTTTTTGACTTTAGATAACCTCGTCAATTATTAAAATCTCCCCATGATTTTGTTTTTCTAACGTATCCTTGTTTGCTTTCTTTTTCCGCCTGCGCCACCCTTTTTCTTTCCCTTCATGCAAAGCTCAACCTCCTAATTCGAAATCAAAATTGACAAAATTACTTACCTCCAAGTTGTTCTGCACTCGAATGGCTTCAGCTGTGAATGACATTTTAAACTCTATTGGGCTTGAATAAATAGCTTCAAAGAGTGGCTGAAGGTTGTGTTGTATTTAGATCACTGAGCTTCTCAGAAGTGAGCCCAATAGAGTTTGGCCCATCAGTAATTAAATCCCTTCCCATTCTTAAATCTGTACCACATGTCAAGTCACTACGGCCCACATGTGGGCCCGGCAAATTCAAAAAACACTCATGCCCAGGCACATGCCTACTGCTCCGAGCTATTCCTTTCCCTTTTCTTGATATATTGATATTCAATATATTTTCGCCTTCTGCAGATCCCCTATTTTTGTGTAAAATCATTGTCCTCTGGTCAAAACTGTGAAAAGATCTAAACCCCAGTTCCCTCTCTCCTCTTTGGTTCATAATCTCCTCCTCTTTCTTCTTCTGGTTGAGCGTCAGCAGCTCACACCAAATCAGAAGTAGTATACAAAGTCTCCGTCAGCCACTTCAATTTCCGTCAAGATCCTATCCCTCGGTCCCCTTACCCTGATCCGAGCCCATCTTAGATGATTTTTCAGTTCGGTTTCTTCTTTATTTTCCAGCCAACCTCCACATCTATCCCCATCTCTTTCATCACCTTAGGATTCCATAACTGCAATGGAAGGCCCAATACTCTGGATCCAAAACCACTCGAATCTGAAGGATTCCGACAACGCACCTATCATCGGCGACCACCATTCAAGGTTCAGGTTTTGGCCTTGTCTCTTCCAATCACCCATGAGGATATGCTCCGCATCTCTTCTCGAATGGAATTCAAACAGGAAAAGAAAACCATTCATATCACACACTTGTAAATTGGGGATTTCTCAGTAGGTTTGGCTTGCTCATCTCCTCACATCATTCCGGATAGAGGCCTCTACACCAACAGTGAATCTACCCACCAAGCATTTTCCTCCTGTGTGCTTTCCTTCATCAAGGGCTTGTCTTCAGTCTGTTGATTCTATTTACTTCTTGTAATAGCCTTTTTGTAATTTCCGTTTCCAGTAAAGGGTTTATTTAGCTGAACTCTTGGTGCGATAGCTACATCTTTTGTACTTGATTTTTCATTAATAAACTCCTCTATATTTTCAGCAAGTCTCCCCCATCCTTCATTGAAATTGTTTTCTGGAATAATAATAACTGACCTGCTATGACATATGACTGCAATGATTGAAATAAATTTACCATATTTATTGAACTTCTCTGTGCAATAAATGTAGGTACAAATATCTCTACATCTCCACGATATAAAGCTCTTCCCTATGTTGCCAGAAGCTTCATGACATCTCTTGCACTACCATATAATGCAACCTTGCTTAGAATCATCCTTCTCACTGAGAGTAGTACTCTCCACCCAGTCGGACCATATTCATGATGCAGAATGGGACCTCGTAGGGTCATAACATTTCCCTCCCCTTCGAAAAAAAATCCTGTTTTCCATCTCGGGGAAAGAAACAGATGGAGGAGAAGAGAGAGAAATGAAAAAGCCGCAAAACTCCGGTGGTGAAAGACCACTGGAGAGGAATCCAAAAGCCCTGAGGGGACTTCTACATTTTCTTTTTGAGAATCGTGCCTGAGAGCATTTTTTTCACTCCTGCATCTTCATTAAACCTTCTTGCACTTTTTTTTTTTAAAACTACTTCTGTTCTGCCCCAAGTACGTTGAACAGGGATTTCTCATTTCACTTTTCTCTTTAAAAGGCAAAAAGTTTGACCTGTAAATAACAGTTAATCCTTCTGTTTCTGCTCCTTTGCATTGACATAAATTTATTTGACTAAGAAATTATGCTAGTAATTGCAAATTATGGGACTTTGTACATTGAAATGTATCTGATATCAAACAACTTGAACTTAAACATGTGATATACTGTAGTAACAATTTAACATCTTTTGTCCTTGTCTTCTAAGGTTAGCGGGCGTTTGAGTCCTTAAGTTTGAATTATAGCATATAATCCCAATTAATTTTAACATTATTAGGGTTCTCTTAAAAAAAGTAATGAGCAATACTGGTGTGTTTAGCATGACGGAGAATGTCCTCGAAAATGCTTTTTAGGTATATAAGTGATTTCCTACTTATTTTCTAGTGTTTGGTAAGTAAGCAAAAATATTTTTGATGAAGAACTAAGCAAAAATATATTATCACAAGACCATTTATATATAATCTAGCAAAATACTGTGAAAGTAGGAGGGATTGGAGTCTAGGGCCTCGGAGGCGGTGGTATAAGTGATGGTCAAGGGGTGGAGGTGGGGGTGGGGTCATTGGGTGGGTTGGAAGGAGACAATGAACTCGTTTTTCCTACTTCCATTAAGGAAGTCATTTTACTTGTTTTCCTAGAGGACATGTTATCCAAAATTTTGTCCAACCAAACATGGAAAAATTGGAAAATGTTATTCTCCATACCAAACACACCCTTAAGTTCTCTATTTTGTTCCTGAGTTTCTAAACTCATGCTGTCAGTACGTCTGACAACCAGATTGTTTTACATAAGGACGAAAAAGAAAGTAACTTTTGCCTTAGTCATCAAAGGTGTCCCTTTGGGCAGGCCTCAACTCAGGATGCAATACTCTGCAATGGTTGTGTTTTGGCCTTGTAACTTACATTCAGAACAATACTAGGACGATAGTTGTAGTGTAATTTCACAACCTCTGTATGAATAAGTCCCATAGCCTCAGCCTTAATTTCCATTCTCACAGACTCTGGGAAACTAGATACTAGGCCCACGAACCTGGACTCTAGCACAACTAGGGCTGGTTCTATTAATGGTGGCCATATCTAAGTGAAGAGGTTTACCGCTGCTGAGGCTAATGTGAATAAAGATTCTTTTACAAATAATGTAGGCAAAAAGATTAGGAAACAAGATTCATGCCATGGCCTGTGTTATCTAAAGACTCTCAAAGTCGAATTATAGATCAGTAGGCACATTCTGAATATCTGATAAGCTATACTTTCTTATCCTTCATGTAGTATGCATGCTTGGACAACAAATTGACGAAGTCTTCCAGAAGAGCACATCTAATAAGTATGTGCTTGTTGTGCAAAACTCCTATGCAACAAGTACCATTGATACCACACTACACAGGTATTCCTTTCCTTATATCTTTTATATCAGGCTAGCCGTACAAAAACTTACCAATCACTGCATATCGTAAGTATTCGATAATGTTCATACGAGTAACTTCAGCCTCTGTTCATTAATCTACTGGAACAGCATTGTCATATTAAACTTGTCTCAATGGAATAGGCTCAATAGTAGTATTTGCAGGTAAAGCAGACTGATTCAGATAGTTTGGATTCAAATCATTCAATAAAGTACCATAGTTTGTGACGAGGTTGGGGATTGAGAATCTGTAGGAAACTTTACATTAGGATTTTGGGAAGTGGAAGAAATAACTGGCATTTGAGTGGAGGGAAGTGGAGGAAAATAAAATCAGGGTATGGCCCACCACCGGGATCGAGGAGTGGTGGCCAGTGGCAGAGGCATAAGTAAAGTTAGGTCAAAACAGTGGGTGTGGGATGAGAGAGAAAAGAACATTTTTCTCTCATATGACAGTCTTACAACATCCACATTACAACCAAATGAAAAGCCCTACTTGATCTTTACTTGAGAACTCTTATATTAGTGGATAGCAACAAAACAAGCAAGCTTATGGTACTCTTCTGTGTGGCAAAATAATTTCTTTGCTGAGTGTGAGTGTCATAGTTCTTGAACATTCCCCTTCATTTTGCATTTATTGGCTTGATACCTTTTGTGAATCTGGGGTAATCTGTTTGGTGAGGCATAGGGATTCCAGGGATGCAAGAGTTCATTGTCAACACGTGACTATGAGCAAGAAAAATGGTGTTCTACTCTCTTGGTAGATCTAAGTCAAGTTTGCTGATTAACAAAGCTCTAAACTTATTTTGATATCCTTAACTGTTGTTTTTCTGGGTTCTTTGTTTTTGCTCGAGGACAAGCAATG
>JAJJBR010001857.1:0-13775 GCA_022817965.1 Solanum lycopersicoides
ATTAGTTGTGCCATGTCAATAGAAAAACAAAAACACTACATTGCCATGCTTCTCACACAACTATATTGTATATATGCAATTTTCAACTTTTGTTACTTAACGAAAATCTGATGTTCCTTTATCCTACAACATCATATTGAAGATCTTCCTGATGTCATTACTTAGGTAAAGTTCACTATTAATTATTTAATTTATTTGTATGTTAATCACTAGCCTCACTTGATTAATTTTGTTAATTTTTTTTCAGCACTCTAAGTTTGGATCTATACTATTTTTCCATACATTACACCACAGCAACATTTGCTGCAGCCTCCACTAACTTAATTCCAGCCATCACTTTTTTTATGGCAGTAATTTTAAGGTACACTTTACAGCTACCTAAGTTATTAGACCGTCACTTTTACTGGTCACATTTTATTTTATAAGAGTATGCCAATTTAATTAATTTTCAAAGCTAACTTATTTTGTATTTTAAATTTAGATATTTGAAAACCATACAATATGAAAAATCACATGTTAAAAAATTGGCCATAGTCTATGCAGTTTGACTCTTTAGAAACGAAATGTGACACGTAAAAATGAATAGAATGGGAGGAAGTATTAAGAAACCTTATAATGTAGTTAATGTTCTGTTTTTCTTTTTCTAAAAAAATCAAATATACAGAGTGGAGGCTCTTGCAATAAAGAAATCACATGGAATGGCAAAATTGTTGGGTTGTTCAATTGGTGTAACAGGAGCTTTGGTATTTGCCTTAGTTAAAGGTCCACAATTGAACTTTATGAATTGGTTCAAAGGGAACACAAGGGGAACTCATAGCTCAAATTTGAATGATAGTATGAAGGAAGAGTGGTTAAAAGGTTCACTAGTCATGGTTTTAGCAAACATGATATGGTCTCTATGGCTCATTTTACAGGTATATTATTACATCTGAGTCACGAGTCAATTTAAGTGTCTTACTTTTCATAAAGAGTGTCTCAATCTGATATGTTTAAGATCACAATATTTAAAAAGGAACTCTAATTGTTTCTTTTTTTAGGTTCGTATTGTGAAACAATATCCAGCAAAGCTTCGTCTTGCCACTCTATATTGCTTGTTTAGCTGGATACAATCTTCAATTTGTGCCATGGTGATGGAAAGGAATATATCAGCATGGAAGCTAAAATGGGACATTAATCTTTTTTCAGTAGCTTACTGTGTATGTTTTCTCCTATGCTATTTCAAAGACATGATTTTTGTTTCAATTTAATTTAATTAATCCTTGGAAATATAACATAATCTTCAACACCGCGTTATTGACACTTTTTTTTGATAAATTATCACATGTAAGCTTGATTTTTTTCCATAGGTCAATCATGTGAAAATTCTTTTTAATTTTGGATGTCAGTGAGATTTGATCTCAGTAATTCTACTTGCTCTGATACCATGTTGAAATGTGTAACCATCTCATCTAAAAACTTAGTTATTAAAAAAAAATACTTTTATGATTTAATTATATTCTCAACCGATATCAATTTAAAATAAAAATTAAAAGATTCTTATTTTCCATCTCAATACAAAGTAGGATATTTTTTGCCACGTGGATCTTATGTTTTTTTTTTCTCTAAGTGGGTTGAAAATTAGATGAACATGTATGAAATTGACCTTTTTTGTTGTTTATGGCATAAAATTATTGTTTTTTACTTTTACTATGTAATATAATTATTCAGCAAAAACATTGCAGGGTTTTATTGTTACAGGCTTGACATATTGGATACAACTTTGGACTGTAGAGAAAAAAGGGCCAGTATTTGTATCTCTGTTCACTCCACTATCACTCATCATAACTGCCATTGTGTCGGCATTTTTATGGAAGGAAACACTTTATGTGGGAAGGTAACACCTCCATTTCAATCATCAAATTAGTTCATATTCGTAGGGTTGTGCATCACTAGGTTCGATTCTGTTTTATATATTATTGATTTGATTTATCGGTTTTCGATTTTTAAACATGTCAATCTTATAACAAATTAATAACATATTTTTTATCAATTTTCAATCATTATCTGTTCGGTTTTCGATTTACCCAAGAAGAAAATGTCTGTAAAATATTATAAGTCTTCTCACTTTTCTAAACGCTTGATATAGTGAAACAAGAAAGATAATGAGAAATTGCATAAATAAGAGAAAATATAGTCCGAAGGCTATAATTACATGTTACCACTAAAACATAGTATGAAATTTTTTATGTTAATCAAAATTACAGACCTTTACAAACTCACAAATGCTACAACCTATAATTACTAAAACTAAAATAAAATAGTCTAACAAGACAAACTAAAACTAAAATCAAATAGCTACAATTGTGAACCCTTACTTTAATCTTTAGATTTTGAGTAAACCATAAAAACTAGTGAAGAGGCATGGTATGAAGTTGGTAGAGTACTAATAATTTGATATAGTTATAGTATCTAATTATATTTTAAATTATTAATATTTAATAATTAAAAAGGGTAAAATGATAAATTATTAGTGTCTTATTGGGTTATCGTTTTACCTAATAACTCAATAGTAAAAATTGATACCGAATTAATAATCCAATAATTCTTTTTAAAAAACCCAATAACATTTTTTTTTATTTAATTTATCTATCGATTCGAATTTTTCACGCCCATACATATACATAACGTTTTTGCTATTAGAATGAATATGATCTATCCTATATATACGTAACGATTTTGCTAAATATTCAACTTAATGGATCAATTATTTTATAATTTAACTTGAAATACTCAATTTTTTGTATTTTGTTTTTTGTTTTTGGCAGTGTATGTGGAGGAATATTGCTAGTTGGTGGGCTTTACTTGGTCCTATGGGGAAAGAATAGAGAAGCAGAGAGGGAAATAAATAAATCCATAGTGGAAATCAAAGATGGAATTACAGTAATTTAATAGGACAATATTGTATACTCCCTGTCACATTTAAATGATAAAGTTTGAATTTCAAAAATTAAATAAGAAATTCTCTTATTGTTATTTGTATATCCTTTGAATATTTTAAATTGTTAATTCATATGGTTTATAGTACTTTTTTATGTATCAGAAACTTGAAAGATTGTATATCCAAATAAATAAATTTGACTTTAAATTAAAATATTAATTATGTCATATAAATTGAAACGAATAAAAGTAATCTATTTGGATATCCAAAGGCATTTCTAGTCCAATATTTCACATTTGGGCCTGATACAAAGCTCCACTCTCAGTATGATTAACTTTGAAAGTAAAAAACGTAAAGATGACTTCTGACATTCTCTCTCTTTGAACAGAGACACGGATAATATCGGAGTCTATAATAATATTCAAGTTGATTTCCTTTTCAAAACCCCAAATTAAAGCCCACCGTTTGAATTCACCAGCAATACCTATTTTGATTTATCGTTTGAATTCCTAAACGAATCCGTTATGAGGAATTCAAATTTTAAATTTTGAATTCGTATCCGATTCCCCCCTAAGTTGTGCTCCCCTTGTAAACAGGCCTATTGTCTTCACTGTAGAAGGGGGATGGACGCTAAAAAACAGAGATTTTTCATCGAGTGTTGGATAGCTAAAATAGCATTTCAGGTGTAAGAATTTTTTAGAGAAAAACATCATCCTTTCTTCCGATCAGTTCACCGGAGCTCATCTCCATTGGCTCAATAGACAGAACTTTGTTTTAATTTGAGTCTAGTTGTTTGGGTTGTTATGTTAAACTTAACTTGAAGTTATGATCTTGAGTTTCAGCCTCCCTTTATTACATGTTGCTTGGACTTAAGTTTTTTATTGTAAAAGTGTCATCCTTTATTGAATTGCACCTGTTCTGCCTATTTGCTCTTTTCTTTTGTTTGGTTACCTCTTTGTTTAGTTTATTGTTACTAAAAAATTGCTTTGGTTGCTTTTTGGATATTGGAATAATTAAATCACTCTTATGTCAATGAAGTTATGTATCATATGTTTCTTTATTCCAAAATGTCTTATCTCATTTGTTATATGAACCCTTTTCGAGTCTATGGTTGGTGGACTTCCCTTCGAGGTGAGCCCTGGAGGCTCAATATTATCCTTCATTAAGTCAATCAGGTCATCGGAACAGGTCATTGAAGCTGAAATTGAAAAAACAGGTGTTCGAAAGGCAAAAATGGGTTGTATATATGCCGATATACACTGTCGTATATACTTATGTGAAAATCAATTCAGCAAATACAAGGCCTACAATTCAGATACATATTTCGGAAGCAAAAAATATAAGTGCAAGGTTCTGATACAAGGCTAATATACACTGATATACGTCAAGCATATATAGTGAATATACACAACAATTCGGCCTAAGGTGCAACAGTTCTTGAGGGCTTAATTTGGGCTAAAGACAGCAACTAAACTTGGGCCCGATCAATTATTTCTTTAGTTATTTGGGCTTAATTCTAACCTTACTTGTTTTGGTTTTAATTTAATTAACATCATAAAAGTCATTTCTTCTTTTTATGTTAACTGAAATAATTAAATTCTTATATATTTAGTTAGTTGTTTGTTGATAAAAGTTGCTTCCTAATTATTTTTTAAAATCTTTGGTTCATTTCCTTTTCAAGTAATATTTTTTAAAATGCGTCTTTTCTCTATTTTACTAGTTTTAAGTTATTCAAAAGGCTTTTTTTAGTCATTTACACCAACCGCGCGTATTAGTGGACACTTCAAGTGTCTAAGACTTTCTTGAAGTAAAATCCAAACCTCAAACCTCTATGGGGTGGGGTAGAGTGGGTGGGGCAGGGGTTGTAAGCCTTCGCCTTGAGAGTCGAGGTGGGGTAGTGAGTCAATACCTCGATGGGGGTGGAGGTGGAGGTGGGGGAAGTGGGCCCTCGCCTCGGGAGTACGGTGGGGCTATAGAAGAGGGCACTCACATCGGGGGAGAGGGTTAATGGGTTGCCCTCCCCTCTGGGTGAGGAGCAAGGCCGGGGGCAGTTGGCCCTCGCCTCGGTTGTGAGGTCAGGTAGTATGCCCTCGCCTCGGTTGTGGGGTCGAGTAGTATGCCCTCTCCTCGAGTGTGGGGTGGATGCAGAGGGCACTTGCCTCGGAGGTAGATGTGGGCGAGGACAGTGCGTCTTCGCCTCGGGGTTGGAGTTGGGGTTGGACGGGGGTAGTGGGTTCTTGCCTCGGAGGTAGAGTAGAATGAAGGCAGTGGGACCTCGCCTCATGGGTGGGATGGGGAGGAGGCAGTAGCCTTTGTTCCATGTGTAGGGTGGGAGGGGGGGAAGTAGGCCCTCGCTTTGGGGGTTGGGTAGGGTGATGTGTTAGGCCCTCACCTCGAAGAACAATGACTATGTATATTTCTTGATTTTTTAAATTACTTTCGTTTCACTCTTTTTATAAGATTTAAACCTTGGTAAAAATAAATCAAGTACAAAATCAAATGGAGTTAAAGTTTAATGATTATAATTTTACTTGACTTCATAATTTTTCAGTCAATATCGAAAACACCATTTTTGAATAGAAACTCATGAATCTATGTATCCCTAAGATCCAATGTATTGTCTAATGTAGTATCTAGTTCAGTTGTCATTTGGTGTTAGATGTAATGTATAATAATCTTAGTGATAAAATGCATGACTATTCTATTTCGTGTTTTATTAGAGGTTAGTAGTCCTTGAATTATTTATCCATATACATGATGAAATAATTTATCACGAAATAAACGCCTTTTAACTCATCAAAATTTGAATTTTCCCTAATTTAGTTGAGGATTTTTATTCCCTTTTTAGTAAATATCTGATGAAACAAAATAAATTTTGAGTTTGAAATACTTTGGTAATGCGGATGTTAATGCCAATTTTAATTTTGAATGATCAATTGTAGCAAACGAGATACTTGATATTAGCGGACAAAATAAATGATAACAAATGTTCTTAAAATAATTACATGACAACTGGTTTGTTGATTTAACTTTTACTATTTTTTGACCTCCACGATGTGGGTTCAGACCTAGGCAAATGAGATTAAAACAGAAACGGCTGCCCAACAAAACGTTGTTATGCATAAAGTCTGGCCAAATATTCATCCATGATTTATACGTATGTTGGGTATTCACATGTTTCGACTCGACGTGATGGTCGGAGGCAATAGAGCCCAATGCACGTCCGAGATCCCCATGTTGTGTTAAGGCAGTTCCTAATGCAGGATCATAAATGAATGTCTCTAAGTTGGAATGTAGGGCTAGAAGAGATGCATTTTGCTACCATATGCTCGTCGACAAGTAATAGAAGGCTCTAGCCTCCAAAGGCATGTGTCATTGTCTAAGTCGTCGTGATAAAAGTATCGCGATGATTGCCTTGAAGTATACATGAAAAATTGTGGTGTTCCAGGCGTTAGATCTATGGTCTAATACACACGAAAAATAAAAAAATTATGTGATTCATATAAAAGGGCATGTAGATGCGGAAATGAACGTAAAAAAAAGGTGTGAGTATATGTGACTTGTTTCCCAATTTAATACAGATGTCCTCATAAAGTTTCTTGAGAAAATCTTTTTGAGTGCTCACGGTGCTAATTTCATGGGCTAATACACACGAAAAGTAGAGGAATTCGGCAATTCCTAAAAGAAAGTCATTTAGATACGGAAATGAGCATGAAAAAATTGTGTGAGTACATGTGACGATTCTCCAACTCAAAGAGGTCCTCATATAATTTTTTGAGAAATTTTATTTGGGTGCTCTGGGCGCCAGAACCATGGGCTAATACACACGAAAAAATGAGGAATTTGCGTGATTCCTAAAAAAGGTTCTGTTGATGCAGAAATGAGTGTGAAAAAAATGATATATGTATATGTAATGGTTCCCCAACTCAATACGGAGGTCCTCATAGAGTTTTTTGAGAATTTTTTTTTTGGTGCCCTGGGCGCTAGATCCATGAGTTAATACACAATATATTGATGAACTTGCACAATTTCTAAAAAAGGACTGTAGATGCAGAAATGGACGTGAACAAATGGCGTGAGTATACATGACGGTTCTCCAATTCAATACGGATTTCTTCATAAAAATTTTGAGAAAATAATTTGGGGTGTTCGCTAGATCCATGTGGTAATACACACGAATAATTAAAGAATTTGCGCGATTACTTAAAAAGGGCTTGTAGATGTTGAAATGAGCGTGAAAAAGTGGTATGAGTATACGTAACGGTTCCCCAACTCAATACAGAGGTCCTCATAAAGTGTTTTGAGAAAAAAATTGGGTGCTCCGAGCGCGAAATCCATGGGCTTAACACAAAAAATTAAGGAATTTACAAAATTCTTAAAAAGGGCTTATAGATGCGAAAATGATAGTGAAAAAAAGACGTGAGTTTACGTGACGATTCCCCTACTTACTGGCGTGATGTTGCTATCTTTTAAGCCTTGTAAGAGTAATCTCATTCGAGGACGAATGTTCCCAAGGGGAGATATTATAACATCTCGCAATTAGAAAGAACTAGAAAATAGCAAACTCCGAAAATAGTTACTTTTAAAAAATATAAGGAAAACTGGAAATTTTTAAGTAAGTTAAAAAGTGAATTTTGGTCAACTTCAAACGATCATAACTCGTAGCATAGGATGAGTTATGTGTAGTTCTAGATATTGTTGGAAATCTCTTGGAATGATCTTTCCAATGTCGCTAAGTTTACGTGATGCAGAGTTCGCATGAATGAGTTATGTCTTTTGAAAGTTGGGTTGTTGGATTAGGAAAAGCCTAATCTCAATTTGGGAAGGACAATTTAGTATTTTCCTTACCTAATTATATTAATTCTTTTTTAGGAATTAATTGGGGTAAAACCATACTTTGTTCAGTTTAGAAAAATTAAAATAACACTAGGGCTTGGAAAAGTGAGAAAAAAAAAAAGAAAAAAAAAGAGAAATCAAGATTTATCAAGAATGTTCAGGCTTTGCGTGTGGATTTCGTCGGGAATGATCACTACACGGTATGTGAGATCAAATAGTATTGGGTCAGTTCACCCACGCACCAACCATGTTTCAATTCAATGAATTTAAATTTTTTTGAATGTTAAGAATGTGAATTCTAGAGTAACGTCGTTGAAAATTTCGTTGAGTTCTTGATGGTTGTGTTGTTTAAGTTTCTGGAGGATTTAATTCATTTTTTCTGGTGAATTTTTGAGTTATATAGTATGTTGACGGTACTAATGATTCTAAGTGTTAGGGGAAAGAACCATGGAATTTTAGAGGATTTAGAGATGAAAAACGAAGGAGAAAAGTCGGGGGTTTTCTAGGCAAGGCATGGGGCGCCGCGCCTGTGAGAGCGCTACAAAAGTTTCTCTTAACTTTGACCTCTGGCGCGTCACGCCAGCCAGTGCGCCCCAACGTTCTCTCTGAAGTCTGAGGGTTGGCACCCGCGCATCTAAGAGCGCTAGGAACGTCAGTTCTCCACATTCTTGCCCCATCTTTTCGTACTAGTTGTTTAGTGAACTACCTATGTTTCCTAATTGACTTCAATACTCTAAGGTACATCTAAACATCATGAAATCATCCATAAAAATGAGATCAACATGAGATCATTAGCCTTGAATCCATAATTCAATTCAAAGAAAGTTAAGATCAAAATCAAAGAAGTTAAGAGTCAAGTTTAGAAGTTAAGAAGCAAGTCAAAGCAAAGTTCTTAAAGTTTTCAAGAGTCTTTGGCAATGTTTTAACTTTGTTTTTAAGACTCAAGTTTCAAGTTAAGTAAAGAGTAAAGAGTAAAAAGTTCAGTTCATTTCTCAAAAAGTTATAAAGGAACTAAATATTCCCTAAGAGATTATAAATGTTTTCACATTTGAGTAACAAAGGGAACTTCGATTCCAAGAGAGCCTTGAGATAAGATTTGAGTAATTATCTCAAACCAAAGAAAGAAGTTGTTGTAAAAACACACGAGCTAAGTATATTTTTGGGAGTAGTATTGAGCATCGATATGGGGATGCGAGTTCATATTAGCTCAAGTTTCTATAAACCATGTAGCCATCATGGGTATCAAATGGTCATACTTTTTTTATGATCACTTAAGTTAAGTTAGTGGATCCACTAAGTTAAGTTGTTCTATATGAAGGCAAAGTATAGCACAATTCTGGCAGCGGGAGCAAGACGTTGTATCACCACTTAGGCTCATTGTGGTGATTGTCGGTTAGAGAATCTCCCATAAAAACTATGTTACTTCATAAACATCCCTCTTTGTTTTAGAAGCTTCATAAACAAATAATATTAGTTCTTTAGTCTTATTCATTTCAGTTGTAAACGTTTAAGACATGACTTTGACTAGTTATTACTTTCAAGTTATTTTCATGAGTTATCTCTTGTGTTTAAGTCTTCCGTTGAGTAAGTGATCAAGATCAAGGATCCGCTCGAGGTCAACAATGATCTTCGAGTGCCAGTCCCGCCCAGGATGTAGGCTCGAAACGTGACAATAGGACCCACTTACTATAGCAAATTCTCTTGCCCAAGTTACTAATCCTGGTGCCCCAAGTTGTCCTCCTACTATAGCAATAATAATAACCAAGTAATTGGCTTATACATAGCCACTTCAATGTATTGAGAAAGACATGAACACAAAGTCAAAATGAAGTTAGTTACTACTATTCTCTCTTCTTGTCATTTTATTTTATTTTATAATCTTTATTTTATAAGAAGGTTAAACTTTTACTAAATATAAAAAAATGTCATTAACCCTCAATATCAGCTTTAGTAAGGCTATGTTTTATCACTAAGCTATTTCAGCCAGTTAGAATAGAGGTGAAGCATTCCTTTTTTTTAAAAAAAATAATAAATTAATTAAAGTGTCACATGAATTTTCAAACTCCCCAAGTGAACTTATTCCCAACTTGCCAATATGTTAAAAGATTAAAGATGTTTTGAGCTAGGTAGGAGGTTGGTGAATTTAAATATTTGTGAGCTGCTGGATAAAAGGAACATAACATAAAGAATCAATTCTTCAAAAAGTTTGTTTTTAGGAACAAAGTGGAAATCCAATTCATCAGTATTACTTCACTTTTTGCATGATTGATTTTTCAGATTATGGATATTACTAGATATGCTTTTGCCTCATTAAAAATTAAAATAAATAAGTTTCATACGTGGGCTAATAGAATAAAAGATTCTTAGCAATATGACCACCTGTATAGGAATCCAGCAAAAAATAGACAAATCATCAAAAGGTCTATTTTACCAAGTCAAGCAATAATTTAATTTGAAATTCTTGCTTCACTATCTTATTGGGTAGCGTTGGAAATGTAATCAAAGTGGATAATAAAGGTACGTGGTTTTGTTCGTCTATAAAATTATTTTAAAATTTTATTTTTTAAATTAATTTATTTTATTTAAAGATGAGAGAATATAATACAAAGTTATAAGGAATGAGATGGAATATCAAGGATTTATAATCGAGGATAAAATATATGTGTTTAATTGCTAATATGAATTTGTTCACAATTAAATATAAGATAAATTTAATTTTAGGATATTTCACTTTATTTCAGAATTTAAGATTGACATGACACTTTTAGTGTTCAATAAAACACAAAATTCTTCCTTAATTAAGTCCAAAAAAAAAAAAAGTATTCATACTATCTTGTAAAACAGGTGAGTTATCGACCACTAAAGTACATTAATAGTGTCACTGGGGTGCCAAAAAATAATACGTTTTCTCTTGTTTTATTACGTTTGACATTTTCAGTCTTTTGATGGTCAAATTTGATGAGTTTTATTTATTTTTGGTTAGTTACTACGTACTTATTATTTCTTCTGCTCACTTTTATTTGTCATTTTACGTTTTTCGAAAGTTAATTTGACTAATTTTCAAAGTGAAATTAAATTATATTAATTCAATATTTTAAACAAAAAATTTTAATATTAAAAATCTATACGAAAAATACTATAAATTGCGATTTTTTACACATTAATACGATGAAAAGATACATCATACAATGTTAGTCAAAATATTATCGTTTGACTCTAAAAAGAAAATAATAACAATTATAAATAAACGACAACAATGTTATTTATCTCAAAATGTTAAGTGAAAATCCACTTATTTAAATATATTCTACGTTTGAACTTGTGGCACATTGAGCACCGTGTTTAAGAAGGAAAAAAAAAAACTTGTGGTATTATAAATATTTTAAGTATGTCGTGATATTTTTATTTATAAATATAGAAGATGTAAGGGAAGGTTTACAATTAAATTATGGGATAATAGCATTTTTGATCTCATAGTTACTGATAAATTCTAAGTTTAGTCAATGGGATATTGGATTTAAGCACATTTAACCTTTAACTATTTGAAATGTGCAATCTTGATCCATTTATTAATTACTAATCATAGATTTTCATTTGTTAATTATTTCATCGTTTAATTATTCATATGTTATTTAAAATTATATTGTTATTCCATATTTGAGGTAATAAAGTCATCAAAAGTAAAATCAATATAACATATATTTTTCTTACGTAAAATCAAAAGTTAATTACTAATAACTGACGGATCAAAAATGCTATAACCCATAATGTAATTCCACAAGTAACGGAGCTGAAGATATTATTCTCTCTTAAATTATATTTGATATAAATAGTTATTGTAGTACATCTTCTCTGTGCGGTATATGATCTATTTATCACATAAAAATAGATTTATCTAGTGCACACCCGCAACGGAAGGACTACTTGAAGACCAAACTTATTACTAATATGGACACTGAGAATAAAAACTAACAGTGACACAAACTTCCACACTAAAAACTTAAAAGTAAAAGTGTGTACAAGTAGGTACGTAAACAAGTACTTTAATTTCCTAGTGTAACATACTACATACATATCTAATATTAAGATAACATAAACTAGTCCTAGCCTATATTGTTCAGACTCTTCAAAAATGTAATTAGTTATCAGGTTTGTGTCAGATCCTTCAAAAATAGACATTTTTAAGGATCGACACGAGTACGGCAACATTTATGGAGAGTTGTAGCAACTTATTAATATTAGAAAGCCACAGTTGGTGCCTTTCTGTCTGGTAATTGAGTAAAAACAACTCTAGCTTCAGTAGTAGCAGAAGGTGGAATAAGCTGAACAAGATCAGAATGTGGATAATATCTATAAACACAAACTTGTTTTTGTCCCTCATTTGTAGACTGTCTAACCTTATTATTTCTTCCTTCTAAAATGGAAAATCCAAGAATTTTCCCAATCTTTCCAAGCTCTTCCATTGATGAATGATGAGATATACTTAAATTGCTCTTTATATATTGTACTTATTGCACATGGATTCATAGATTAATTGTAAGGTCCTCTTTATATAGCCATATATTTAAAGGAATACATTTTTTAGAATCTTCCTATGCCATTATTTACCCTATTTTATTATTCATGTACGACTGTGGTGGGATGATTAAAAATTTTTTGTCTTTATCAAAAGTTTTTGATCATGTTCTTGAAAAAATGAAAAAAAGTTACTTTCCTTGTTTCTATTTATATGTCACCATTTTAGATTTGACATAATACATAAATATGCCCTTTAACTTTGTCTTATTTTACATTTATGTCCTCCAACTTTTTGTATGCACAAGTAGACACTTAAACTTGTATAAAATTGAATAAATAGACACACACGTCCTATGTGGCATCCTACATGACAATTGCATTCTACGTGGTGTCCTATGTGTATCGTGCCACATAGGACTAATATGTCTATTTGTTCAATTTTATACAGGTTTAATTGTTTATTTGTGCATACCCAAAGTTTGAGAATATAAATGTGAAATGAGGTCAAGTTAAAGGGCATATATATATATTATGCCTTTTAGATTTCACATCCCTTAATAAACTATGTAAGTTTACTTATTTATTTGGTATTCTCTTGAAGTCAAGTTTTTAATAAATGAACAAAGATTAGTTTATTTTGATTAATTAAACTGATCAATGAACATGAAATAATCATTTAGTTTTTCAATATTGATCAAATTTATATTTTCAAAATTAATAATTTTCAAGGGTAAAATAGAAAGAATAGTATCATTTATATGTAGATTTTGTGAAATGACAAATATTAAGGATAATATATTTTTAATAAAGACGACATATAAATAGAAACAAATAAAGTATGTTAGAAGTGATGCTCCAGAAAATGAATTATTAATACAGATAATTTAGTCAATCTTCAATACAGATAATAGACACTCATCGAAATTAAAAAGTAAAAGGAACTTGTGATTCCTATAAGATTATGTAAATATTCGGATATGGTTAAAGATAAAGAAAAAAGACGGTGTATGACTTGTCAGATATTTGCATTTTTTGTAAATAATTTGATTCGATCGATCCTTAAAATTGTGAGTATAAGTGAGACAACAAGTCAATCAAATACAAGTGTGTAATTAACTGAGGAAATGTATATATGTTTGATGTCTCTATACATACAAACTGGAATATTGCTTGCAAGTTGACATTTGTTATTTTTAAAAATTAAGAGGATGTTAGCATAACTAACAAATGCAATATGTCATGGAAGTTGAAATTGTAATATTGACTTTTATGTTATTTGTTCAGATCAAGCACTTCATTAACATCACATATCAAAAGTTATAGCTGACTTCTAATAAAGACATATTTATTACTTAATCAAATCTATCAAACAAACTATGTTCGGTGATTACTCCTATCTGAACCAGCCCCAATATCACCCCAACAATAAACACCAAAAATATCCACTTGTGAAAGATCAAGTTGACGCTATAAGTATTGCAATGTGAAAGCTCTATTTGGAGAA
>JAJJBR010001858.1:0-18315 GCA_022817965.1 Solanum lycopersicoides
TTGTAAAATATGACTATTCAAAGAGGGATTCAGGTCATAAAAAGAATCAAATTCCGTGAAAGAAACACAACACTAGAAACTTAAAAAAAAACCACTGTTTGTTTTTCCGCGATAATGATGTACTTGTTCCAAAGGTGTAGTGAGATGATGATTACTAGACATGGTGATCTGAACTGAAAATGCAACACAAGATATCTAACTGCTATTTTCATTCACAGGTAACTTTGAAAATTAATAAACTACATGTGAGGAACTTTTGTATTTCATCACAGAATAACAAATTGAGCTTTAAAACAACGGCATGTAAGAAAGAATTACAAACTATAGCCTAGATGCGAACTACACATCATGATTACTATTTGAATAAATGGTTACTGCACAAATCAACTTTGGGCCTTAACTTGTCTATGGTGAGTAGATTCTTAAAAGCATTTTCTTCATCAAATTGATATGGATTAATGCAACTTTTACTACTTTAATTTAGAAAATATGAAATAAATCAGTGTTCCGCTTCGCTCAACAGTTAATCAAATTGACTTTCAATAAACCAAAAAATTACCAATCAAACGAGATGTGAACACTAAGCATCAAACATTCCTTTATCTCAAAATGCTTAGCTCTTTTTGATTTCTTTGATTCAAATTAGGGGAAGTTTAACCAAATTTTTGAAAATGCATTTTCCTCACCATATTGATATGGAGAAGTGCAGCTCATACAACTGTGATTCTGAACATACGAAATGCATCTATGTTCCGCTTTGCGCTTTGCGCAACAGTTAATCAAATTGACTCTCAATAAACCGAAAAATTACCAATCAAATGAGATATCAACAATGAGCATCAAACATTCCTTTGTCCAAAATGCTGACCTCTTTTCGATTTCCGGTTTCAAATTAGGGAAAGTTTAACCAAAATTTTGACAAATGCATTTTACTCACCATATAATATCGAGAAATACATCTAATATTACTTCAATTTTTGAAAAAATATGAAACTTATCTAAGTTCCGCTCCGCTCAACAGTTAATCAAATTAACTGTCAATAAACAAAAAATGTAGCAATCAAACGAGAAGACGATAGTAGCTACTAATAGAACGACTTACATACGTTACAGGTTCAAATTAGGGGGAAATTTAACCAAACTTTTTAAAAATGCATTTCATTCACCATACAATTATCGAGAAATGCAACTTATATTACATCAATTTCTGAAATATATGAAACTTATCTACGTTCCACTCCGTTCAACAGTTAATCAAATTGGCTATCAATAAACGAAAATGTACAAATCAAATGAAAAGACGATAGTAGTTGATAATAGAATGACTTACAGATTTTACAGGTTCATCGATTCGCTCGAAGGAGTTTAACGGCCACAACTTGGTACGGAAACAATCGTTTCCGGCGGCATAAAATCGGAAAATAACAAATCGCCGGCGTTTTTCGTCGACGAAAGGTGATCCGACGCCTCAGATCTGAAAACGTACGTTCCAGTAGGGTGATTTATCGTGAAAATTTTGCGGGAAATTAGTTTCTGTGCATCATTATATGGGAGTAATATAAGAAAGTTTAGGATAATAACACTCTTGGTTGCTCACTTTTGGGTAAATTCAAATTTGGTCCCTATAAAACATAATTTAACATATTTAGTTTTCAACTAATTAAAATATTTGATTTTGGTCCTTCAATATTGGAAATGTGTTGTATTTAGACTTTATTTTTTAGAAGTACATTATACTCAAATATGGAGTAACTATATAATTTTGATATAGTATATGGATAATTAAATGGTTAAACGGTTAATACTTCAAAAAAATTTATGATTCTTACAAGCAAAAAGATTAAAAGTGCACATTTCAAGTAATTGAAGGTTAATTATACTTAGTTGAATGTTAGATAAACTAAAAAACTGATTTCCGACTCAAAAACTAATTCAACATTGAAATAAATTTTGCGCTCTTTATTCTCTTTATTCTCTTGAATTCAAAAATTGTTCCATTTGCTTTCGACATAACAAATCTATGAATTACAGTAACTACATATACTTAATATAATTTCGTAGCATGATCTGGATAGGATATTGTGCATGCAGTCTTACTCCTATTTTGTAACTTGAGAAGATAGAATTTGTAACTTGAGAAGATAGAAAAGTTATTTCTGATATAGATATTTAGCTCAAGTAAACATAAATCTCTGGATTGAACAATAACAATAATGCAACTACAATACTTAATATAATATCGTAGCGTGATCTGGATAGGATATTGTGCATGCAGTCTTACTCCTATTTTGTGACTTGTGAAGATAAAGAAGTTATTTCTGATATAGATATTCAGCTCAAGTAAACATAAATCTCTGGATTGACCAATAACAATAAGACTTTCACAACGAAACTTTATTTCATGACTTAAAAGAAAAGAACACTATATAACTTTTGTTAAGTTAACTTGTTACAAACACAAAAGATGTCTACTCTAAAAGCAAAGTTTGAAATGTGTATCAAGAGGTAATTTCATAATTTACAAAACCATACAACAAAAAACTTGGGATGAACAAAATTTACATAAGGGAAAGTTCCCTCAAAATTCTATTTTTTTTTTAACAAAACATCAAAGCATGAGATTCTGTGGTTCAAACTATTCATTGCTCAACTATATATATGTATGTTGAGTCTCAGAAAGACACGAATTTTGTCTCGTGTCGTATCTTCTTTCAAAATAACAGGATTTTGAAGACTTTGCAGGCTTCTCCGTCATATAAAACATTTTGAATCTACTGACTGTAGATCCTGGATTCGCCTGCTATGTCTTGAAGTACATATGTACATGAAACTTCATTTCTGATTCTTAACTGAAAACCAAATGATTTCTCGAACTCGTGTCTTGTCATTTTTGAAGTACAACACATTCAGAATCCACTGACTCTAGGTCTTGGATTTCGCCTCTACCTTGAGGTACATATGTACACGAATACACGATGCTTCATTTCTGATTGCTAACTGAAAACACCAAAATTTTCGTGTTATTAATACCGACTCACTTACTTGTCATTCTTGATGAAAACTTATCTGAAAAGGCTTATAAATCTTACTCTTCAATATCTAGCAGGATCTCTGGATGTACAGCGGCAGTGTTAACATTGAGGACTCTCTGGAGCTTTCTATGATCGAATATTTCAACTTCTACCGAGAACATTGAGCTTACAGGCTTGTGATCAGATAGTCTTAACTCAGCTCGCTTGTAAAAGAGCTGTTTTATACCTGTCCCTAACCACAGTATACGGTCACACCTGCACGATATTAGGAAATGCTCATTTCAACGTCCACGAATTTAACTTCTATGCACTGTCAGTACACTACATGGATATATAAAAATAACTATATGTGATCGATTAGTAACATGAAAAATAAGACTGGTAAAATGCTAAAACAGGTTAAAATACACTGGCAGCGTATGTAAGTTGACCTATCAAAATATGCTGAAATATTGTGATCGTGACAATGTCTTGTTCGACTCCACGATTTTGCAATTTGTTCATTTAAGGGAAATGTCACTTACCAAGCCGGCGATCTCTTCTTCTCCCCTTCTCTTGAAATCTCCCCGACATATCTATCTGTATTGATCTCATACTTGTATGTTGGTGCAAAGTTAATCGCCCCTTCCTTCCAACCGGCAAAGACATGTCCATTTCGAAGTTCTTTGATTAACTGCCAATGTGATGAATACGATTAGAGCTTAAGTTATATACATTAACAACACAAATAAATTTTATACATCTGGTGCAATTTTAAACCGGTTATAGCAGGTTATTACTTCCGTTTCTAGTTACCATATCATGTTTGATACGTAGAGTTAGTGATGAGTCTTACCTCGTCGTTGTTGAGAAGTTCATCCCATTGTTTTTTGGCGACTAGCTTCCGCACCTCAGCATCCAACATATTGATTCGATAATTCAAATCCCCGAACCAGAATATCTGACTGTTTACATCAAAGGATGGCGTATAAATTGTGTGTACGGATACTGCATATCTCATTTGAAATTAGAAAATACAACTCTTGGTTAGAATTTCAAGACATGCTATTTCTTGTTGAACAGAAAACACGGAGCAGTTATCGTCACGTCTAAATCTAGTACTCCATATAATTGAGGAAATCATCCATAGCATGAGAAATAATAATTGTAAAAAGGATCAGATACTACATATGTCATGTTTAAGACCATAAGATTAAATGACGTTTTGTTACATTCTACATGTCTTTAGTTTAAGACCACAAGATTCAATAGTCTTCATTACTTTCTTAAACTCCGTGTCAAGTTAAAACCAGACAAACAAATTGATACGGAAGGAGTATAACTTACTCATGAGATGGAATTGTTTGTGGTTGATCAGCATCAGTGTCGAATACAGATGAGAAATGCGTACGCCTCATAATTTCGTTCACATCAGAGTTACGCCTTTGATCCGCCCTGTCCTTTTGGCCTGAAGTTAAATGTGAACAAACAAAGCATAGCCTTGACTGGAAGAGAGACATGCTCACAGAAACAGATCCCTGTATAGCACCATAAATTAGTATAAGCTTTAGGTTTCATGTAAAGCAATAGGTTCAAGAAAATGCAAGACACGAAGCATCCCGCGTTCACGCAGGTTTCAGGGAAGGGCTGCACCCAAAGGAACTTGACATAGACAATCTATCTTGATGCAAACATCAATGTTGCTTCCACGCCACGGAAACAACTTTACCATTTCTCTAAGGCTTCCCTCCATTCAACAGATTATATACTCTATTTACACGGTATAATTTTCCGAATGGAATAAAATAGAACCCCTTCATTACATGTAGCTCCGCCACCGGATATATGATTGTGAACTAAGAGAATCTACAAGGGAATAGCACTCAAAATACTACCTAACTATGATTATTCAGAAAGTGATCTTCCAAATGGCCATTTTGATTAGAAGGAAAATAAGGGGGAACAAAGCTATGTTTCTCCAACTCCTCAAAAGTGCCTCCAGGTGTGTGTGTGTGTCGGATCCTCCAAAAATAGTGTATTTTGAAGGATCAGACACGGATTTGGCAGCATTTTTGGAGAATCCAAACAACACGGGTATAAAGCCCTCGAAAGTTCATATGTCCTTTTTAACTCCAATATTTCACTTTCTACTACTAGTGAATGCTGATGTTTGATTCAATGAAGTTCTTGAAAGAAGAATCAGTACCTTGTTTCCCATGTATCCCATAAGTCCAACTCCGACGGGGGAGACTTGCAAGTTATTTATGTGCCTTCTCAATCTCCTACGCACCCAAATCGATACATATATCCCGACCATCTGCTTGCTAACAATACGAATATACCTCGGATGTGAATTCACAGCATGTTTTAGAAGTGATCTGTCATCTTCGAACTCTGTGAATTCCTCGAAGAGATCATTTTCCTCATCAGAAAATTGATCGGAGCCATCATAAAGAGCATCAAGAACTTCAGGTTCCTCTTGTTGATTCGTCCACAACGATCCCAAATCTTCGGTGCTTTGATGCCCTCTTTTTAACCTGCTACCATCCAATCCAACATCATGATTGCTAAAAGCAAGAGCACGGCTGCTTGATACTCTCCTCAACTTAAAAGTCGAAGAAAGGACCTGAGGTGTTGCATCGAGTGAACGTTCAGGCCAATCCAATCGACTATCACAATCAATGCCATATATTCTCTTTAATTGCAAGTTCCTCCTCAAGTTGATCATGTTATCTTCGGTGAAAAACGTGGTGTTCATCGACACCTCTGCCATTATATCTAGAGCAGTAGTAGTAGTTACCACACCAGCAATTATATCAGCTGCAGGAGAAGTCCTTAACACCGGAGACGGTGGAGCACTGTAACTCTTTAACTTAGCCTCAGGCTCCACTGTTGTTCTGTTTAACGTTCTGCGTATGATCGTCTCCCATTTTGGAATTGGCCTTCTATTTTCTGCTCCCAGTACATTCCCAGCATTTAGAGGAACTACCTCTTGGAAACTGTAATGAGAAAATACACTTTCACTATCAGTTTGAACTAATTTACCACCAAAAGAACCTTAGACTAGAAAAGAAGATTTCGTTAGCTATGAGCTATTTAGCGATAGATTCACAATGAACTTCATAGTTCAATCGGTAAAGGCAAAGAGGAAGAGCGATACATGGATCGATTAAAACATATAACATTGATGGAAAAGCATATACCCAAGGATGTATATATCAGCTGGTTCATTCATACAAAGCCACTCGTCAATCTCGAGATCCTCATCTGGAAGTCTTCCAGCAACATTCCAAGTTCCTATAGTAACTCTGAAGGGAAATTAGGGGATATGTAAGTCTCCGAGGAACGAAAAAATCCTTTAACTTAGATACCAGTATCACAATAAGCAAATCGAAACGAACTGAATTTAAAGCCAAACCTCACTTCTTTTGTATTAATATACTGAACTCTCAAAGTTTCTGATTTCCCTCTCCTGTGTCTTGATGAATACTTAGTTGAAATCTTCCCTGAGTAATTTCAATTCAAATTTTCAAAACATAACTTTGAAAATAACTGAATATATTGGGGAAAAAATGCTATATCTAAGGGACAATGGGACCATATCAAGAGTATGTACGCCTCGACTATTCCACTAGTTACCTGCTACTTCTCGCTTACATAGGTACTGGTTAACTACGGTCACCGAGGCTTATACAAATGGGAAAAAACTCACCTAGTATTTTTTTTAAGACGAAATTGCATCTTAACTTCTTAACGACATTTAGGCATGATCATGAAATTAAACACAACCAAAATCATGATTGTAGTAGAGCATATATGTATGGCTTCGACTATTCCACCAGTTACCTGCTACCTCCCACTTACCTAGGTATCAGGTAACTCTGTCCGTCAAAGCTTAGGCATATGGAAATAAATCACTAGTAAAATTTTAGTACCTAATGTTTGTGCTAGTTGGAGATACTAGTACTAGATGAAATAGTCGAGGCGTGCACAGGCTAGCCGGATAAAGTGAAACAGAATTTCAAGTAGTACCTGAAGTTTGAGGCTGACAATCAGTAGGTTTTCCTGGTGATCTGTGCCAATGATCTTCATGCACCCTTTGATCTTTAAGTGAACAAACTACAATTTTTTCCCATAAAAAACAACTAAGCAAGAAATTTAAACAGAAACAACAACATATTCAGTATAATCTTACGAGTAAACTCTAGTTTGTTGTGTATATACGGAGTCTTACCCCTACCTCGTAAAAGTAAAGAGATTGTTTCCGATAAACCCTCGGCTATGAAATTTGAAAGAAAAAAAGAAACATACCATCATCCTCACTCTCTGTCTCAGTATCAACTTCATCTTCACTAAAATCATTAAGTTTAGGCTGAATATTCAACCATTTCTTCATCACAATTGAAGGCCAAAATGCCTAAAACCAAAACAAAACAAATAATTAAGAAATATACTATACAATATTTATTTATTTTTTAAATAAAATACCTCTGATCTTTTTCCTCTTCTTGTTTTCATTTGCACAAGAAATAAAAAGTTGGAAACTTTTAGAACTTAATGAAGTTCAAGAAACAATAAATGCTAGTAAATAATATGTTTTCAAGAATGCCAAGAGAGAGAAAAAAAATGTGTCACAAAAGACTTGGAACTTTTTGCCAGTGTTGTTGGAGTTTCCATATGTATTTAAGGACCTTCTCTTAGACCATTTGACAAACAAGTTGCTTAACAACAAACACCGTCGTGGATGGATAAGTATTCCTTCATTTTAAGATCTCATTCAATATGTGAGATAAGGTGAAATATCTCAGAAATAATTTTAAGATTAATTTTATACGGTATAATTCAACATTATAATCTCAGGTTAAATTTATGTTGTCAATCAAACACAATATAAAATTAATCTCATTTTATCCTATCAAGCTCGAGATGAATTAATGCTACCAAACAACCCCTTATTATTTTGAATTTAAACCCTAAATATGATATTGCCATTATTAAAGAGTAAAATTGCTGACGTTAATCAAATTTTAGTCGGATCTCAATACACACTAGACACAAAGTGTGAAAACAAAAAAGTAAATTGTTACTAATCAAATTTTAACCAAAATAAAACAAGTTACTAATTACAAAGAAGATTCTTACAATGACCAAATAGAACAGGACAGAAAAAAGTTATGGCCAAGCTTAACATACATCAATTTACATCAATTTCCTCAACTTGCATTTATTTTTATTTTTTTGATGGAATTTTTTTTTTTTTGTTAATGGTCCAAAAAATTGTTCTTCTATGATCTAAAAACAAAGGTGGTGAAATTGCTGAAATTTCAAGTAAACACACACAAAAAGATAAAAAACATATAAAAATAAGAAAAGTCATTTTCAATCTTTAACTACTTTTTAGTACTAATTAAATTCAAATGAATATCCATGCCTAGTGGACTAACTATAAGCCATTGACAAATACAGTAAAGGAAGATTTGCACCAATGTTTTTTTTTTTCAATTTAAAAATCCAAAAAAATATAAAGACAACAAGTGATTAGGTCCAAGAATCACATAATTAATGTAATGTTCAGAAAGATTAGGATCTAGTTAGATTAATTAATCACTTGTTTTATTAAGGTCATAATTCACTGTTGGTGACCAAAATATTGGCTGGCAAGTGGTAACCCTTATATATATAAATAAAAATAATAGAGAAAATTTATAACATGGTCTTTGTTTACCATATGTATCTCGATAGGCTCGACTTAGACGGCATTAAGGGGGGATTGATCATGGGCCACCGTGTGGATAATCACCCACCAAATCAACTGAGTAATCCTGAAAGACAAATTTAAAATTTTAAAATACTATTAATAGAGATAATTTTTAATAAAATAAGAGTTAATAACTTTGATGGTCACTCAACTATCAATTGTTTTCACAAAAAGTCATTCAACTTTCATTTTCAACTCAAAAGTCACTCAATTATAATTTATTTGCACAGAGAGTCACTCAACTTTCATTTTCAACTCAAAAGTCACTCAACTATGACTTTTTTGCACAGAAAGTCACTCAACCTATTTAATTGGTTTTTCCATTAAAATTCAGTGACATAGAATTTTAATTATTAACCAAAATTTTAAGAATTGAATATATACCCATTTAATGACCCGTTCTATTTAACCCGACCTGCTAAAAATATAATATTGAACATTTTATTTTATCATCAATTTCCTAAATCATTCTCCCTTGTCTCCCACATTCTTTTAGTGAATTAATGATAAAATAAAATGTTTAATGTTTAATGGGGAATGATTTAGAGAATTAATGATAAAATAAAATGATTAATATTATATTTTTAGCTGGTTGAATTAAATGGATATATATATATTTAAGAGGAGCATAAAATACAAATTAGACAAGTAAAAACTATAGAGAAAGTATTAGATAAACCGAAATTTAGACAAATGGCTAATAGGATAAAATTATTGAGGAATTTTATCTCTATTTAAATTAAAATTCGATTTTTTATAATTTTCACTCACTTCATTGTTATAAAGGTCACCGACTCTTAATTTGCACCCTCCCATACACCTCAAACACACACTCTCTTTAACTTTGTATATATAAAATATTTTTTTGTTAAAGGGTTTTGATTCATTTTTTATCTGATTATGCCTTATAAATTTTAATAATATATTTAGTATAATTTTAGGAGGATAATCCATAAACCAATTTGGTGAGTTAACTAAGCTTTTTATTAACTAAGAATAAGTTTAAAATGGGAAAAAACATGCAACTTATTAGAAAAGCCACCGACTAATTGATAGAATTTGAGATAATAAAGTTAATCATGACTTCATGGACGTGATCTTAAAGACCCCACAATTAAGAAATATGTAATGAACCTTATTTATTTAGACAAAATATAAATGATTAATGACTAAAATAATAGTAAGTCAAATTGATAACTTTAACAATTTGAATAGTTATATTTACTATATATATAATAAGAATAAAATGTATGGAATTAAAACAGCTGTAAACTTATAGGTCGGACGTTACACAAAAAAATTAGCATACGTGCATAAATTCTAGTCACACAAAAATGTATTTAAATTAATATTGTAAGTGAAATTAAAAATCAAGAGATAGAGAAAAAGAAAAAAAAATATCATGCATAACTAATATCAGCATTACTAATGATTTAACATTATTCTCACATGTCTATCAAATAGTCCTGCAATAATTAACAAATCATGATAAATAAGAAGTGGATGTAAATATGAGATTGCTAGTCGGAGGTTAGTTATATAGATATTAAATTCTACATAAATAATATCATGTTTTATAACTGATTAGAAGGTTAAATCATTATATATATATATATATATATATATATATAGGGTCGGAGCCACGTAGGCTCCAGGGTGTTCGTCTAAAAAAAATGATATATATACACGTATAATTTTAATTTAATATTGATATATATAAAAGTTGGATCCCTTGAAATGACTAAGTGAGACGCAGTGGAGTTGGCAATAGCTGCCGCATCCCTACACTTTGCTTGGGTTTGATTTCCCGCAGGATGTTTCATTTTTTTTAAATTATTTTTGACTTCTTCAATTTAATTAATTAAAAAAACATGTGTAGTTTTAGCATAAACATTTAGTAGCATGTTCGTTGATTGTGTCATGAACCCCTTCAAAGATCCAAGGTCGAACCCCCTCTAACACTAATTATTTTTTTCCAATTAAAATTGAATTATTTCCTTAAATTTTAATATCTTTTCATTATGGATTAAGATTTTCTAAAATTTAATACTTTTCCTTGTCGATTTTTTTTAATTAAACTTGAATTATTTCCTTAAATATTAATACTTCTTTCTTGTAGAATAAGATTTTCTTAAAAAAAAATATTAAAAAAGAGCTTTCTCGGCAATGAAGTGTAATAAAAATGACTTGCGAAACCGAATGGATGATGAGTTTTTAGACGATTGTATAGTGCCTTATGTAGAAAAGAAAGTATTCCGTACTATTTCTAATAATGAGTCTATTATAAAAACATTTCAGGATATGAAATCTCGTCGAGTACAATTGTAAAAATATTTTTGAATTATGTTTTTAATAGTAATTTATTTTTTTTATGTTAGTTTTGAATTATACACTTGTAATTCTATTAAAAATATTCTTATATTTAATTAAATACTGTTTAACTTGATTATTTATTTTGGTAGTTTAAATTATCATTTTATTTTTAAAAAAATACTATTAAAAGTTTGGACACCCTTAATAAAAATTTTGACTACGCCGCTGCACACACATACACTATGTTTAATTTATCTATATAAATCATGAAGAAATTTGTGTTTAATTTATCTATATAAATCATGAAGAAATACTCATACTGAATATATAATAATATATTCAATATAATCTCATAAATAAAATTTCAATAAAATAAATGTATAAAGCAATTATATTTATATATCTTTGTGAAATAGAAAAATTATTTTTGAATTTTTTTTCTCAAACTCAAAATATAAAAGAAAAATTATTCAAAATAGAATGGCAAGAAAAACAAGGTTATTAAGGAATAAAATTGACAGAACAATCATTGTGGGACAGATAGTATAAACAATATAATCTCATTTCTTTTTTTACTAATTAATTGCAGGACTTTTTTAATTTATTACTTCCTTCATTTCATTTTATATGTCATAATTTTTAATTTATATTTATATTAAGAAAAGAGATAATTTTACTCTTCTATCCTTATTTAATTTTTTTAAGTTAATTTTATAATAAATGATAAATATATTTTTAAGATTAATTAACTATTATATCAAGACTATAATAGGCAAAATATGATAATTGTATAAATTTTATAAAATGACATATATTGTGATTCAATTATTTATAAAAATAGATGACATATAAATAAGAAGGAATTAATTTGTACTGTATGCATTAGATTTTGTACATTAACACCCATTTCTTTTTTATTAATTATTTTATTTAAAAAATGATGTGTTTGACTTTAAAAATTTGACAACTGTTTTCTCTATTTCTGTTGGCTTTTGTTGACTTTCAATTTGCTGTACAAAGAAAATAAGAAATAGAAAAAGTTTGTTAACTATGGTACATGATGTAGGGATAAGGTCGTAAAGTTATAAGAAGAGTAAGATTTATTTGAATCTTTTGACAAAAAATTTTTTAATAAAAAGTTATATTATTTATATATGGTCAATAAAAATTATATGTGTATGATAAATATTAAATTTCTTTTCACTTTTTCATGTGTTCAGAAAAAATTCTGACCTTGCTACTAAGTAAAGATTAACTTCATCTGCATTTTTGTTAAATGATCTGGATTTAATTTATTCGATCTAAAATCGTCATAAATATTTATATGATAGACCTAATACCCACCATCACTTGAGACATCATGAAGATAATAACACATACTATCATTATTCTTTTTGAATGAAGATTTCTTCTTTTTCGTAATGTTCAAGTCAATTTATGCGTATAGAAGTAATTCATTATATATTTAAGAGATAATGCATAAGTACCCTCTCAACCTATGCCCGAAATTCCAGAGACTCACTTATACTATAGTAAGATCCTATTATTCCTGAACTTATTTTATAAATAATTTTCTACCCCTTTTCCTCCTACGTGACACTATCTTGTGGGTCTAACGTGTGTTGACATTTTTTTTCAAACTAGTGTCACTTAGGCCGAAAAGAAGTAAAAAATTATTTATAAAATAAGTTCAAGGAGGTAATTGGACATTATTATAGTATATGTGTGTCTCTGAAATTTTAGGCATAGGTTAAGCAGGTAGTAATGTTAATTGCCCACATTCAATTGACAATTACGTGAGAATGGTTAAAGTTATTATCGATATTTATATATAATACTTATTATAAAATTTATATTATATTATTATCGCAAAAAAATTATTTTATCATCGTTAAATAATTACTACAAAATAATTTATTTATTATAATGTTTGCTCTGTTTTGGAATTAAATAATACTAAACTCTGAAATATAATAAAACGTCACTTTTTTTATAGATATAAAAATGGACGTTAATAACACTATTTATGAAATTCTATGTATATTTAATGTATTGTCATTGTCAGAAGCTTGTTTATCTAGTTTGCAAAATTGGTCATCCAAAAAGAAAAAGATAAAATGGGAAATCAAAATCATTTTGTCTTCTTTTTAATTTCTTTTTCTTCAATTTGGAAAAAAAAAATAAGCATGAATTTTCTCCAGCTATCATTTCATACCAATCACATTGTTCTTTTTTCTTTTCTAGAGTTGAAATTATGTATACATATTAAATGTATAATTTTATAAATATAAATAAAATAAGGAAGGTTGGTTGTTACGACATGCAAATGTAATTCATGAGTATGAATATGATTTTTTTTAATAAAACTTTTTAAAAAAAAACTACTAGTTTAGAAGTTAATTATTTAGAGATACTTTAGTTTACAGTAATATGAATCTTATCATGTTATGGTGTGTCCAGACATGTTTAGATACATGTATCTCGTATATATAGGTCAAAATTAGGTGTAATTTATTCTAGATGCATTGTATATGGGTGATTCGCATGTATCTAAGATACGTAAGAAATTCATTCACCTCCGTCACATCTTGCTCACCAATCTCATGCATCTGATATTCCATATACATGTGAATTACACCAGATAAACCCATGTATCTAGTGTAATTCACATATATCTGGAATACATGATTATCTCGTTCGCCTCTCTCCCTATTTTAGTATATCATGTAGGAAAACAAATGTAATTAGATGTATCTTCCTTAGTATATGATAAATCTCATTCACATCCATCCCATCTCGCTCACCAACTCTCATGAATCTGATATTTCAGATACATGTGAATTATACCAGAGGCAGACATGTGTCTGGTGTGATTCACATATAGCTGGAATACATGATTATCTCGTTCGCCTCTCTCCCTATTTTAGTATATCATGTAGAAAAACAAATGTAACTAGATGTACCTTTCTTAGTATATGATAAAAAAACTCATATTAATAGTAAGATACGTAATTATTTAAAAGTGTAAATTGAATCATTATATATAATATGAATTGTATGTGTAATAAAATAGTGTTTTGGGGTTACGCAAATCTATATATTTTACTAGTTTCATATTATCATGTTAGATATGGATACTTTATTGTGTTAAATATCTAGTGCCTTTTCTCCTAATGACAGATCAATAATAAACATTTTAATTTTTTTTTTGTATAAATTAGATATATGGTAGCAATCAAACCAGCTTAGCACAATATATTTTAGTAGTCCCAATTGTATAAAAGTTGATTAATACATAACTTAAAAGTGATACATCATAAAACCGCCCCATTAGCTTTAATTATAAAAGGAAAATTATTTGAGTCAATTTATTAGACTATTATACTCCATTTTAGTCGTTTTCAAGGGAAATTTCCATTCATTATTAATTTGTTCTTTTTTAAATATAAATTTTCACACTATACTACCCCAAATTTGGGTTGATAAATCCATAACAAAAAGATATACGTTACTTTGAATCACAGGCATGTATACTCATCGCATATGGATAAAAGTAAATGAAAAAGACTAATTCTTTTTTCAATTAGTTTCACTTAAAAAATCTTTTATGTACAAGATAACACTTCACGAAAAAAAATTATGATATAATGTACGTAAATATTATCAACAAAAGAGACTAAAAATTGAAGTAAATCCTTATAAGTATATCAAAGGCCTTATAAATTATAGTTTATCAATAACACAAGTAATTTCTTTTGTTTGTAATTTTCACATTACATTAATATTTTTTTAATGTTATATACATGTCCAATTTTTAAACATTATTCTATAGATATTCCACATTAGCTATAGTAAAGCAACTTGCACTTTTCCCTCTTGAATATCTAATGTCTCTTTCCCAATAGGATAATTAGTTGGATATAATATCACTATTTCCAATAGAAGCCAACATTTATTTGGTACATTTTCATCTTTATTGTTTTTTATAACCAAATATAAATGAGAAAATTATGTTTGGTGAAATAAAGTACAAATGACCAATCACAAAAGAGAAAACTCAAGATGAAATGTCATATAGGTGCAAAGAAGATACAAAGAACAACCAATAAGTAGATGTTAACAAAATAAAATAAAATCATATACATATATTTAGGACCACAAAGCACACTAATTTGAGTAGTGCATATATTATATATATGACAAATAAATGGATATGGTCCATAGTCTATATAAAGGGACAAAAGAGTAATTGCTCATAGAAAAAAATAGACTAGGGAAATTTTTACCTTTTTAAAAATAGATTAGGGTTCAATGATGTTTTTTTAAAATCTAGTGTTCACTTTTTAACTAATATAGACTTGTGTCTATAATGTCCATTAGAAAGGAGAACATATTTCCTTCTACATCTTTGTTGGAAAAATTGTATATAATGAAAATTATTATTCAAACTAAATGTTATAACCACAGTTTAATTTTATTAAGCCCTATAGCAAACTGATGTCAATCGCCTCTTCTTGAAATTCTCGCTCGCTACTCTCTCTCGCTCGCTCGCTAGTCTCTCCCTCGCCTCTCTCGCTTTATACAAATAGAAATGTATAAATTGTGTTTCTGTTTGTCTAAAGCGAGAGATATTGTATGTACACATGCAAACACATATATCTTCATCCTATACACTTATAATTATACAATAAAAATATCCCCCTGCCCAATTCTCTTTCGCCTTTCTCTCTTTCTCGCTTTATACATACACAAATTATACAAAATACAATGTATAATTTATGTTTGTATAAAACGAGAGAGAGAGATACCGTTTTATTTCGTTTCAATTGTATACAAATTTAAATTTTATACAGATATACAAACACATAAAACTGAATTTAGAGACTGCCAACGATTTATACAAACGACAGGCTGACAACAATTTATACAAATGGCCTACTGGCGAAATTATACAAATCTGAAGTGGAGCCAGCGAATTATACAATTGCTGATTTTGTGTATATGTATAGCGAAATATTTTAGCTTCTTTTGTATATATGTATAGCGAAATAGCCATAACATGTTTGCGCAATTATTCAAACTATAGCTATAACATACAAATATGATTTTTGTGTTTGTTATATGTGAAAGTTGTTCATCTTTGTTTATTCACAGGACTCGTGAGAAATTAGGATAAAAATGAAGGTAATCCTATAAATTCAATCACAATGGTTAGTAACAAGAAAAAATATGGTATTTCATGTATACTTGATTTGCCTCCCCTCTTAATTAAACCTCTAGATCCATCCCTACGAACAAGTTGAGTTGTTATAATAGACATTTATGTGTAAGCCAATGAGTTAATTAAGAAATATACCAATGAGAAAAAAATAAGTATAGGTTAATAAATATTGAATAGGACTTGCACTTGTGAACCCTCTCAAATCTCTAGTAGGAAGAGTTTGAGACGTCTCTAAATTAATATTGGAATATTGAACAACATTAATTATAGTAATAATACCTACTAAAAATACTATATATTAAATAAAACCGTCCATAAATATAAAATTCATAAGTTTTTACCTTAATTAAGGCAATAAAATGTTATAGTATTATTTATGAGTTCAATTGTGGTCCTTCATCATGTAAAAATTGAATTTAAAATATGTATCAGGAGAGTCGCAATCTAAATGTTATATATATAGAATTAAAGTCTATTTTTTGTTGTTGTTTGTTGTTTAACTACATATATTATGTCTCTAATTCCTATTTAATTCTCATTGTATAGTATAAATGATAATTGAGCCCCAATACGAAATATTTCGTTTGTTATAATTAGATTTCCCGTAAATTTAAATCATATCGTAAAGTATGATTCAATATTTCATTGAAGACGAATTCCTGTTTCAATAAACCCTTAGTTTTACCTTCTGTAGTCTTTCTTTTTAACAATTTAGAGTCAGAATTAAAATACGAAGTACGTGAACTCATGATTTCTCCATAAAACTAGATATTTTATTCGTATATTTCTCTACCATTGATATAATATTATTGATTGTCACGCTTTCTAAACAAAGAAGTCCATTTATTTTATTTTTTAATGATATAATATTATCAAATGTCATCAATATTCTAAAAAAATCTAAATTTCTGACTAGAAACTTGAGAAACTGCTTCAACAAATATCTGAACTTTATTTAATTGACAAAAATACAATAGTAATTGAATTGACACTTATAACAACTAGTATATATATACTTATTAAAAAAGAGCCAATATACATACTCTCTCTTTTTTTATATTACAAATTTAATCAACAAATAACACTAATATAATATATTTTTTTTGCTTACAAATTATACGGAATGTATTATATGATAGTAATTTATGTTACCTGCTTATCCATTTAGTATATTTTTCATCGACAATAATTATGATAATAATAACGAAATTATTAAATCGTACAAGGACAACCTTTCGTTCCTGCTCCGATTATTAATCCACTTGTATTCCAGAATCATATATTTCACCAGCTTTCCAATTTTCAGGAATATTATTTAAAGGAATAACCCATTTTTCATCTCCATCATCAGAACTCAATAACATTCTTATTTGCAATTGTCCTTTGGGTGGTGTTGAACTTGTCCATACTGCGCCACGTGTCCTATCCAATAATTTGCACACAAAATTTTGTGTCTGCATATTTGAAAAAATCAAAATATTCTTAAGTTTGGTATATATACAAAATTAAGGATTTGAATATACGAGTTCGATAAAATTCAAATATTTTATGTAAGTGTTTTTAAAAGATTGATTATGTTTAGAATCTAGTTGTTAGTACTCGAGGTTGTTGTAAAAGAAATATCTCAGATTTATGGAAAAAAAATATCAGAAAATTAAAATATATATAGATACGTATGTATTATCAGTATATATAAGTTAAATTATCGTACCTCACACAATTGAACAGCAGAGATATCAGTTTTGCCTTGTTGATACCATATAACAAAAGCCAAATAATAAGGATTATCACTACTCTCATCAATCTTGAATGTAATATTCTTATTTGGATAGCTACACGAAACCCTGTTCAATTCACAAGAAAAAATTGATTAGAAAAATTTATTAATATACCATAACATAAATCCATAGCAAACATGATTATTACGATGAAATATTGTTATAGAAAAATTTGACTGTAATAAACACTGTTTATCTCAATACTGCTATACCAAAATATTACAATAAAGAAAA
>JAJJBR010001859.1:0-12242 GCA_022817965.1 Solanum lycopersicoides
TTTAGGGCACATAGGTAGGGATATACTAAGCAAGAGTATTAAAACATCAACATGTAGACCCAGCTAGCCCAAACATAGTCATTTTAATGTAGAGGAAAATCATCAATATAATCTAGATCATAACTAGCATTGGAGATTAGGCATATACTTCACATTGTGTGATCATCATAACATTTCAAGATACAATTGCCTTAAAGGCCATGATCACAAAGATAATAGCATAACAATAAGGTAACACCACCACCAAAGGTGGACCATACCACACAATGCCATACAAGTCTACATCAATGTCACGACCGGAATCTAGACCCAGACGAGACCGGCGTCGTTGACCTCTCAGAGGTCGTGACAAGCCTACATACGTCATTCTTACTTCATCTAGGTTAATTTTAGGAAAATTTGAACTTTTTGTTTTCTTATTTCATGCTAAACATTTTAAACTAACATCATGGGCGTTCACAAATCAACCATCTAATATAGAGATAATCAAATGAAAGAAATAGTTCATAATTGCATTAAATGTATTTTTGCCAAAACGGCACCAATACAAAGTCTGAAATGAAAGTGGAAAGAAACACTAGTGGAACATGCTCCACTAGCTAAAGCCTACATCTAAGCTAGATAATAACAGTAGACATCCTCGAAAGCATGAGGGCCTACCAAGTCCGGATGAAAGCTCCACGTCCGGATAGCTGCAACGTCAACCTGTAAGCTCTAGCGTCCACCTGTGCCTGCACCTAAAAATAGAGTTGTATGGGATTAGTACACACTTGTACTAAGTATGGGTATATGCAAGCACACACCAAGGACATGCATGAGTAAGAATAGCTCTTTCCTAACAACATGATTATGGAAAGTCAAGTCAGTGGACTTGCCAAATTGGGATTAGGAAAGTTAGTGAACTTTCCAAATTTGGATTAGGAAAGTCAGTGAGCTTTCCAAATTTGGATTAGGAAAGTCAGTGAGCTTTCCAAATTTGGATTAGGAAAGTCATGCATGAGAGTAACATGCATCATCATACTTATCATATTGCACACAACACATAACATCTTACACATAGCACATATCATATTGCATATCACATAACATCTTTTATAATTCATTCATATGCCATGAGACCTTGGAATCATGGACTTGACATTAAGACTTTCCAAAATGAGGGCTCAACATATGGGACCTCAACTAGGGAGTCTTCATTAGCAAACACAGAGTCTGCTTCATTCATTCATACGTACTTCATTTCATTTCGTTCATAGGCTAGTGTGAACACCAGCTATACCTAGGATGTAGTTTAAGACTTTCATCGGGTTTGCTGTGCAATGATCAAGAATAACCTAGTGTCATTTTGAGTCTAGCTCACCTCTTGATTATCCTATCCTAACACCTTTGGTATCATTCATTTCATTATGTGCATCATTTGAGGCTGGCCTCATTCATTCATTGGGAACTTTAACTTTAACCGACATAGATCATGTGAGCATCATGAAATCCAGTGTCTCCCCACACCGAAAAGAGGTGGAATCACCGGCCAAAGTGACCCAAAACATGCTAGCGTACATGGAATTTAACCCCGCCAGATCCCTATATTGGCAGTATAGGTTCGAAGACTAGGAGATATAAGGAGACCCATACCCGGCATGCCGGACAGTCTCATCTCATGAGAGTTACGTGAACCTCCGCCCTTCCCGAAAGAAGGCATCACCGCTCATAGCTAGTCTATCGGTGTCAGTATAAGTTCCATTACATTCAACTCATACGTCATGGAAGCTGCTTCTAGTATGAGGACATCATAGCTCAATAGATGATTTCTCATCTCATCATTAGTATTAAGTGTGTTAATCTCAATACTTTCGTTAGAGTGTTCATAGAGACTGGTCTCTTCATTAACTTTACACTCTCATAGGTGAGTACATTTTGGTAACATTTACTTAGGCTCATTTGAGATTGTTCTCATATTTTACATTAGCCTCATATCATGTTGTCACCACATTCATTAACATTAGCACAATTCTCTTCATAATTACTCACCCATTTTACGTGAATGTTCATTTCATCATATGCCAATGCACTTGGCCATTTGTGTGTTTCACACTCTTACTTAACCCTTCTAGGGTTTCATATTTCATTACATAATAATATTTCATCGTATGCCAATGAACTTGGCCATTTAGTGTGTTTTACACTCGTACTTAACCCTTCTAGGGTTACTTCATTTCATTACATACATCTTAGGTTCACTTATTTTTAAACGTATGCTAGACTTATGGGTCTATACATACAAGCCATGAGGCTTCATTCATAGTTCGTTAAGTGACTCATATCTTCCTAAGATTATGTAGTACAAGACTTATGTATCTTGTATGTATGCCAAGATGTTGATTTGGATCTAAGTAGGTGGCATTATTCTTGAACATTTAATTCATGTATGACTTATGTATCAATACGAAATTTGGGCAAGGGAACCCAAGTTCGAATCCCTTGGACAACACTTACATTTTTCCTTGATTTTATTTTTAGTCCTCACGACATTGGACCCTAGATCGAGCCCAACATCAACATTCCTCTTTATTTTCTCCTTGGAATCTCCTCTTATTTGGCCGAAGGGTTGTGGGATCGAACCCCCACAGCCCCTTTTATATTTTTTTCATTTAATTCTCTTGTCTCATTCGCATAGACCATGAGGTTGTGGGATCAAACCCCCACAGCCTCTCTTTATTTTTCTTTATTTCACAGCCTGCCTAGAATTCGTGGGTTCAATTCCCACACCTCACAATTCTTTTAATTTCATTTTTCTCCTTAACTCCCTTCACTGCTTGAGGTCGTGGGTTTGATTCCCACGCCTCACCTTTCTTTTCTTTTTATTTTCCCTTTCTCCTTTACTTCTTCACAGCCTTGAGGTCGTGGGTTCGATTCCCACGCCTCATATTTCTTTTATTTTATTTTTCCTTTACTTCACTCGCTGCCTGGAGGTCGTGGGTTCGATTCCCACGCCTCCCATTTTATTTTATTAATTTTCTTGTACCTTACTTTTCAGCCAGCACACCCAAGATCGATCCCCCTTGACCCCATTTCCTTTTTCGCAATTTAAGGCATTATACGGGGGAGGTCACAGGTTCGAATCCTGGTGGCCTCATCCCTTTATACTCAAATAAATTTCCAGATTTATTCCTCTACATTTAGACTAAACTAAACTTGTAAGTTTGCTGGAAATTTAGTCATTTTTTTTATCTTATTTTCGCCAACATTTTCACTTGAAATCTTAGGGAAATTCATAGATCATTTAACACTTTTTGGGGTGCATTTTTCACAGATTCGTTTAGCCAAAAGATTGATACTCAAATCAGCCACACTTCCATTTTAATGAACATCACGATTTACATAGGGTTATGCACGTGAAATGACAACCAAAACATTATCAAATTTGAAGCCTTAATCCGAGAACCTCATTCACAGTAACATACTTGCACACGCACACACTTGCACATAATTTAGAATACATGGTTGTCTTTCATACGATTTCAAGTACACAAACATAATCATATTCATCACGAAAACATAACATACACCTAAATCTACCAGAAATCATACCCAACCTACGATTAATTGGGAGCTAGTGACAGGGGCATGCAAAAGGGGAAAGAATCCTAGTTTTCGGATGAATAATATGAACCTTAAGGGGTCGGTTGGGAAAGGGACCAAGAGAGAAGAAAACCCATACCTTTTTGACGTTAAACCCTTGACTTACTGCCCAAAAACTTCACCCAAGAACACGTCTAAGCCTCCTCAATGTCAACTCCACTCGAATGACAACCTCCCTTAGGCTAGTGTGCGATTAACTTTTGTTATCTTATGATTTCGTGTGAGTTCTTCAACTGTGAAGAAATTGGTTTCTTTTTCTGCTTTTGTATCTTATTTTGGAAGAGAAATTTCATGAGAAAGAAGAAGAGATGTTGAGCGTGAGAGTGGAGAGATAAACGTGAGAGAGTGGGAGTTGTACGAGGCTTAGGAGTTTAGTTTTAGGACTTAGTCAATAGGGTTTTGTTTGTTTAATAAAAATCTGATTTTTATTTTATTTTAAATCAGCTAATGAATAATAATTATTAATTAATTACATTAATTCAATAGCTTAAATAAAAATCACATTAATTTATTGCTTCTACCTAGGTTCGAACCCGGGTGGAGCAAGACTTCACTTCAAGAGCCCAATTTCGGCCTTCTCTCCCCAAATTGCCCCTCCACCTTATTAATTAAATAATTAATTATATATTTAGGGTAATTACGATACTACACTTAGATAGGAAAAAGACCATTTTACCCCTAGACCCTTCAAACCTAAGATTTCCTCTTTTTAAGTTCGGTAAAGACTCCTTCAAGTAAATCTTTGTATTCGAGAGCCCTACATGGTTGGACCCAACCTTTCCAAGCTCAACTAACACCCCAAGTTAGTTGGCTTGGCTGTAGTAAGGGTTCCGAGATCTGATTCTACGCGCATCATCTGTGTGAACCCTGGTCTAATCGTAGGCATTCTAAACACATTAAGCATTACTTATCTTATCCATTTTTAGGGTTTTTACATTATCCCCCCCTTAGGAACATTCGTCTCCGAATGACACTATACTATCTAGCGTAATGCCAGTAATATAATAACATAATCACTATGCACAATCAAGCAATAGCAACAAAAATGGAGAGATAACGAAACTTAGACTTAAGAATACGAAGTCTAACCTCAAGAGCTGAAAAGATGAGGGTAGTGGGATCTCATGTCGGCCTTAGCCTACCACGTAGAACACTCACAAGATGATTTCTCCACAATACTTTCACTGTGGCAATCTCCTTGTTCCTCAGCCGCTTGATCTGTGTGTCTAAGATCTCAACAGGTACCTCCTCATAGGACAAGTCTTCATCGACCCCAAACCTTCCACAGGTAGAATCGATGCTGGATCACCTAGGCACTTCATTAAATGGATACATGAAAGAATGGATGGACATAAGCTAGCTCCGAAGGCAATGCCAACTCACAGGCCACCTCACCCTCACGCTGTAGGATCTCGTATGGCCCAACATACCTCGGACTCAATTTCCCCTTCCTGCCAAATCTCATCACCCCCTTCATAGGTGATATCTTCAGATAGACCTGGTCACCAACATCAAACTCTAAGGGTTGTTTTATGTTATCTGCATATGACTTCTGCCGACTGTAAGCAGTAGCCAACCTGTCCCTAATCACTCTGACCTTCAATAAGGCCTCATGAATGATCTCTAGACCCAAAATGGATGACTTCCAACCTCGAACCACCCAAATGGAGATATACACCTCCTACCATACAGTGCCTCAAACGGTGCCATCCTAATGCTGGAGTGATAGCTATTATTATACGAGAACTCTATCAAGGCAAAGGCAGATGGTCATCCCAGCTACCCCTGAAGTCAATCACACACGCTCTCAAAATGTCCTCCAATTCTGAATGGTGCGCTCTGCTGCCCATTAGTCTGAGGCTGAAAGGCAGTACTAAGTTTACCTGCGTGCCCAAGCTCTTCTAGAAAGATCTCCAGAAATGCGAAGTAAACTGAGCTCCTCTATATGATGATAGACAAAGGAATCCCATGCCATCTCACAATCTCATCAATATATAGTCTCGCATAATCCTCGGCTCTGTAAGTAGACTCACAGGGATAAAGTGGGCAGACTTAGTCATCCTGTCCACAATAACCCATATGGATTCATGCTGTCTCTTAGTCCTCGGAAGACCAACCACGAAGACCAACCACGAAGTCCAGGCTTAAGATGTTCTGCCTTAACCTACTGACAATTAGGACACTTGGCCACATATTCTGCAATGTCCTTCTTCATGCCATCCCACCAATAAATCTGCTTAAGATCATGATACATCTTGGTGGAACCTGGATGTATGGAATATCTGGAACCATGGGCCTTTGCAACAATCCTGGTCCGCAAATCATCCTTATTGGTACACACAGCCTGTCCTGATACCTAAGTATGCCATCACCTCCTAAAGCGAAAGACTAATTCATCTTTATCAACACTGAGTCCTTCAGCTCCATCAACACAGGATCGAGATGCTGACCCTGCTTGACTTCAACTACCAAGGATGATTTAGAACTAGGATGAACTGAAACACCCCCACTAGTAGAGTCAACCAATCGCACACAGTCTGGCCAGTCTGTGTACATCTTTAGCCAACTCCTTCTTCTCATCCTCAAGGTGGGCTGTATTTCCCATGCTCATCCTGCTCAAAGCATCAGCTACAACATTAGCCTTACCTAGATGGTAGTGAACATTCATGTCATAATCCTTCAACAGCTCCAATCATCTCCGCTGACGTAGATTCAACTCCCTCTGTGTGAACACGTACTGGAGACTCTTGTGGTCTGTGAACACATCCACATGCACTCCATACAAGTAGTGCCTCCACAGCTTCATGCAAACACCACAGCTGCCAACCCAGGTCATGAGTGGGATAATTCTTCTCATGAACCTTGAGCTGTCTGGACGCATAGGCTATCACCTTACCAACTGCATAAGAACACAACCCAAACCAACCCTAGATGCATCACAGTAAATAGGTAATTCTCACACACTTAGGCAAAGTAAGCACCGGGGCTGAAGTGAGTCTGTCCTTGAGCTCCTGGAAACTCTTCTCACAAGTCTCCGTCCATTCGAACTTGGATTTCTTCTTAGTCAAAGCTGTCAGTGGGCAGCAATAGAAGAAAAGCCCTCCACGAACCTGCGGTAGTAACCAGCCAATCCTAGAAAGCTACGAATGTCAGTGGGAGTAAGAGGCTTTGGCCAGTTCTTCACAGCCTCAGTCTTCCTGGGATCCACCTCCACGCCCTGATCGGACACAACATGACCCAGGAAGGTCACTGATCTGAGCCAGAATTCCACTTGCTGAATTTGGCATACAACTGATGTTGTCTAAATACCTGCAAGGTTAGTCTCAAATGCTGCTCATGCTTTTCCTTGGTCCTAAGTAGATGAGAATGTCATCAATGAATACTATGATGAAAGAATCAAGGTATTCACGGAAGACTCGATTCATGATGTCCATAAATGCAGCTAGTGCATTAGTGAGACCAAATGACATGACTAAGAACTCATAATGACCATAACGGGTACGAAAGGCTGTCTTTGGGATATCTCCATCCCTAACCCTAAGTTGATGATACCCTGAACGAAGATCAATCTTGAGAAGAAACTAGACCCTTGGAGCTGATCGAACAAATCATCTATCCTGGGAAGTGGATACTTATTCTTTATAGTGACTTTGTTAAGCTGCCGATAATCGATACACATTCTAAGGGTTCCATCCTTCTTTTTCACAAACAACACTGGAGCGCCCCAATGGGATATGCTCGGCTGAATAAACCCTTATCAGTGAGTTCTTTTAACTACAGCTTCAACTCCTTGAGTTCAGCTAGAGTCATCCTATAGGGAGGAATTGAAATTGGTTTATTATCGGGTCTAAGTCGATACCAAAGTCATTCTCTCGAGGGGGAGGGACTCCAGGCAAATCATCAGGAAATACATCTTGGAACTCATTCACTACAGGCACTGAGTCAATGGAAGGAATGTCATGATTAAATCATTAACACTCACAAGATGACACAATAACCCCTTGGACATCATTTTATTGGCCTTAAGGTTCGAAATCAAGGGATTAGGACGACTCGAGTTGTACCCCTCCCAGACTATCTCCTCTTCATTAGGGAAACAAAATCTCACAACTCTACTACAACAATCCAAACAAGCATAACAATTGTGAAGCCTGTCCATGCCAAGAATAACATCAAAATCATGCATGGGTAACTCAACTAAGTCTGCACACATAGTCTTACCACTCAAAAATATTGGGCAATACTTGTATACTCTATCAGTTCTTACATTTTCTCTAAAGGTGTACTAACCACTATAGGATCATGCAGAACATCAGGCAATATCTCAAAAGTGAGAGCAAGCAAAGGAGTTACAAAGGAAAGCGTAGACCCTGGATAAAGTAAAGCATAAACAGAAGTTGAGAATACTTGCAGCATACCTGTGACCACATCAGCAGACTTCTCCTGCTCCTCCCTGACCTTCAGGGCATAGAACCTGTTCCTCTTAGGAGGCTCGGCTAATGCTGCACACTGTGGATTAGGCCTAGGTTGAGCATTACCTCCACCCTGGCCTCTGTTCTGTGGGCAGTCTCTAACCATGTGTCCTCTCTTACTGCAACGGAAGCAGGCATTAGTGCCCTGTCTGCACTCTCCACGTGAGCACGACCACTTTTAGCACAGTTCTTTTTGGGACGCTGCATCTCACCTCTATTGCCCTTCTTGGGCTCAGGTCTGCCTCCTCTAGGTGCTGTACTCCTCTTAGAATTATAGTTCCCAGAACTCTGTTGCCCCTTCTTGAATCTGGGCTGCTCACGGATTCCAAAATTGTTTCTGTCGCCTCCATGGTTGGGACCTGCCTGATCTTGAGGCTTAGGCATCCTAGCATAACGAATGCCCCTCTTTTTGCGGCTGTCCTCTACATGCTATACATGCACCATCAACTGGAGAGGTCCATATTATCATGGAGCATCGCAGACCGACACTCCTCCTCCAGATCTCCATTGATTCCTTGAGAACCTGCTCATCTCATCCCTGTTGTTAGATACAAGGAAGTAGCATCCCTGGATAATTTACAAACTTCAGTACTCATCTAATCCTTGCTGTTAGATACTAAGGTAAGTAGCATACCTGGATAGTTTAACAAACTTCAGGGAATACTCCCTGACTGTCATTGATCCTTGCTTAAGGTTGATAACTCCTCAACCTTGCCTTCCTCATCTCCCTGGGAAAGAATCTCTCTAGGAAGGCTGTCTTAAACATCTCCCAAGTGACCGGAACTCCGCCCAAATATCGGCTATCCTGCCACATCTTGCACCAAGTCTGTGCAACATCCTTGAGCTGATAGGAAGCCAGCTCAGCCTTCTCAATATTTGTGGCCCTCATAGCCACAAAATCTTATGCACCTCATCCACAAATCCCTAGGGGTCCTCTGAAGTCTTAGACCCTGTGAAAATAGGAGGATTATCCTCGGAAGTCACTCAACCTGTAAACCATGCTACAAACCGGTGGGTTCTCCCTCTGAACATCCTGCCGGTTGACCTGGGCAGTCATAACCTGGCCTGCATAGTGATGGTCTGTGCCATCTGGGCCAGATATGCCCGCACCTCCGCATCAGTCAACCGAGCTGGGTTAACCGGCATAGCCACTCCTTCAGCTGGAGCCTGGGGTGGAACCTGATTTTGCCCCAGAAGCTGCACCTCCTCTCCTCTGACCAATGGTTCTCCTAGTATTCATTCTCTGAAAACAACAAAGATTGATGTTAGACACTCTCATAACACCAAGAAATTAGACATTAGGAAAACCACGATAAGATCAGAACAAGGGAAATTTTCCTACGATCATGCAGTCTCTAATTTAGGATAGTGGTGTACTTCACTACCATGACTTAAAACTACTCAATATGGTTGATGTGAACTCATTATTCTCGGAATTTAACCTAGTGCTATGATACCAACTTTGTCATGACCGGAATCTAGGCCCCGACGAGACCGGCGTCGTAGACCTCTCATAGGTCGCAGACAAGCCTACATACGTCATTCTTACTTCATCTAGGTTAATTTTAGCGGAAAATTTGAACTTTTTATTTTCTTATTTCATTCTAAACATTTTAAACTTAACATCATGGGTGTTAACAAATCAACCATCTAATATAGAGATAATCAAATGAAAGAAACAGTTCATAATTGCATTAAACGTATTTTTGCCAAAACGGCACCGATACAAAGTCTGAAATGAAATTTGAAAGAAACACTAGTGGAACATGCTCCACTAGCTAAAGCCTACATCTAAGCTAGATAATAACAATAGACATCCTCGAAATATGAGGGCCTACCAAGTCCGGATGAAAGCTCCACGTCCGAATAGCTGCAACGTCAACCTGTAAGCTCTAGCGTCCATCTGTGCCTGCACCTAAAAATATAGAGTTGTATGGGATTAGTACACATTGTACTAAGTATGGGTATATGCAAGAACACACCAAGGACATGCATGAGTAAGAATATCTCTTTCTTAACAACATGATTATGGAAAGTCAAGTCAGTGGACTTGCCAAATCGGGATTAGGAAAGTTAGTGAACTTTCCAAATTTGGATTAGGAAAGTCAATGAGCTTTCCAAATTTGGATTAGGAAAGTCATGCCATGAGAGTAACATGCATCATCATACTTATCATATCTCACACAACACATAACATCTTACACATAACACATATCATATTGCATATAGCACATAACATCTTTTATAACATTCATTCATATGCCATGAGACCTTGGAATCATGGACTTGACATTAAGACTTTCCAAAATGAGGGCTCAACATATGGTACTCAACTAGGGAGTGTTAATTAGCAAACACAGAGTCGCTTCATTCATTCATACGTACTTCATTTATTTCGTTCATAGGCTAGTGTGAACACCAGCTATACCTAGGATGTAGTTTAAGACTTTCATCGGGTTTGCTCTGCAATGATCAAGAATAACCTAGTGTCATTACCTGAGTCTAGCTCACCTCTTGATTATCCTATCCTAAACCTTTGGTATCATTCATTTCATTATGTGCATCATTTGAGGCTGGCCTCATTCATTCATTGGGAACTTTAACTTTAACCGAGATAGATCATGTGAGCATCATGAAATCCAGTGTCTCCCCCACACCAAAAATAGGTAGAATCACCGTCCAAAGTGACCCAAAACATGCTAGCGTACATGGGAATTTAACCCTGCCAGATCCCTATATTGGCATTATAGGTTCCAAGACTAGAGATATAAGGTGACCCATACCCGGCATGCCGGACAGTCTCATCTCATGAGAGTTACTGAACCTCCGCCCTTCCCGAAAGAAGGCATCACCTCTCATAGCTAGTCTATCAGGGCTCAGTATAAAGTTCCATTACATTCAACTCATACGTCAGGAAGCTGGCTTCTAGTATGAGGACAACATAGATCAATAGATCATTTCTCATCTCATCATTATTATTAAGTGTGTTAATCTCAATACTTTCATTAGAGTGTTCATAGAGACTGGTCTCTTCATTAACTTTACACTCTCATAGGTGAGTACGTTTTGGTAACATTTACTTAGGCTCATTAGAGATTGTTCTCATCTTTTACATTAGCCTCATATCATGTTGTCTCCACATTCATTAACATTAGCACAATTGCTCTTCATAATTACTCACCCCTTCTTACGTGAATGTTCATTTTATCATATGCTAATGCACTTGGCCATTTGTGTGTTTCACACTCTTACTTAACCCTTCTAGGGTTTCATCATTTCATTACATAATAATGATTTCATCGTATGCCAATGAACTTGGCCATTTAGTGTGTTTTACACTCGTACTTAACCCTTCTAGGTTTACATCATTTCATTGCATACATCTTAGGTTCACTTATTTTTAAACGTATGCTAGACTTATGGGTCTATACATACAAGCCATGAGGGTTCATTCATAGTTCGTTAAGTGACTCATATCTTCCTAAGATTATGTAGTACAAGACTTATGTATCTTGTATGTATGCCAAGATCTCGATTTCGATCTAAGTAGGTGGCATTATTCTTGAACATTTAATTCACGTAACATAAGATTTCCTCTTTTTAAGTCTGGTAAAGACTCCTTCAAGTAAATCTTCGTATTTGAGAGCCCTACATGGTTGGACCCAACCATTCCAAGCTCAACTAACTCCCCAAGTTAGTTGGCTTGGCTGTAGCAAGGGTTCCGAGGTCTGGTTCTACGCGCATCAATCCGTGTGAACCCTGCTCTAATCGTAGGCATTCTTGATACATTAAGCATTACTTGTCTTATCCATTTTTAGGGTTGTTACAATCAACTAGTAATTCTATAAGAAAAGTAAAGAGAATAGGGCCAACTTACAATTCCTCCAATGTTTGATCATCATTGATCAATTCCCATAATTCAAAATAAATACATGTATAAAACAGTAGCTAAAGGAACCCTTGCATAAAGGAAATCATACTTTTATTTACAATAGAATCGAGATCACATTGAAGCTACATTAGCAATCTAGAGAAAATAGGAGAATTATAGACTAATCTCATTCAGACTATCAAACCATGATCCACATGGATCACTTATCATATAATTTAGACATTAGATATAAGCAATTC
>JAJJBR010001860.1:0-26187 GCA_022817965.1 Solanum lycopersicoides
TATCATTAAAATTTGTATTATATGTGAATAAAAAATTGTTCTTTGTAATATGAATTAAACTTGTATTATAAATGAATTAAAAGTGATCAAGTGAAAAAAAAAATTATTGCTATAAATGGTAAATATTTTTTTATTATAGTATATTTATGTAAGTTTTCCATATTTTATTTAGGGAAAAAGGATAAATATATCTCTAAACTATTGTAAATGGTACGAGCATATCCTTCGTCATACTTTTGTGACATTGGTGCCCTTGTCGTCCAATAATTAGAGCACATATGTCCTTTACTCTAACGGAAGACTAAATAGGGATACGTGGCGCAATCTTATCCGTCGATAAATGTCGGATGGTGGATAAGATTATGACACTTGTATGTCCGTTAGTATAAAGGGTATGCATGCTCTAATTTTTGGACGGCAGGGGCATCAATGTCCCAAAAGTATGACGGAGGATATTTGTATACTATTTACAATACTTCGAGGATATATTTGTCCCTTTTCCCTTTTATTTATATTGAGTTTCACTTATTTGATAGTAATTTTTTTGGGTATGAAATCAAACTATATCAACGAAAGACATCTATGAAACACCTTCCGAACACATATACTAAAATTTCAAAAAATATCCTTAACATGAAATAGACATATCGACGAAGAGATTTTGTTTCTAGCCTATTAGTATTGATGTTGTTTGTTACCGAATAAAACAACTATAATTGAGTTATTTACTCACCTACAAATGTGATTGATATCTTCAATCTTCTCATTAATATTTAATTAACAGTTTTGCAAGTCTTGTGCCAGTTATCTATTGAACATTTAATTATTTTCTGATTGATATTTCTTGGTGTAAATGAGTAGACTTAACTTGTATCAATTGTCTATATATCAAATATTGATTAACATTTAATTATACTGTCTTTAGCTTGCGATCAATAAAATTCATTTTAAAGCCACACTTATTTATCACCAAATAGTATATTACATGCATGGAGCATTAACCATACGACTCCAATTTATTTTCTTGATGCTAAACAGACACATACGTAAACACTCGACGTAAGTAAATTTTTTCCCGAATTAACCAACTCGGGGAGTTTGTACAACATAGTCCAACACGTTAACAAAAAGACGAACTCGATTACATCTAAGATCTTTTGTTACTGGAGAACCATTGAGTACATTTGGAATATTAGTTAGTCTTCGATTTTCCTTCTGAATTATTCTCTTAGCCAATTTTGCTGGTACTCCAAGAAGTTCTGGCCATGTATCCTTTTTAACCCCTATGATTAATTTATAAATATATATATATGATGAAAATAGTAAGAAACATTATTTATACATGCACAAACAATTAAGTAATATAATAATTATAAATTTATAATAATATATAGGAATTACTATAAGCAGGAGATGAAGAGTTTTATTAACCAAACCTGGACAACTGGATTGAGCCGTGAGAGGTTGGATATAGACTGTTCAAATATAATTTACATTAATTTTCGTTTAAAAAATAAGTAGAAATAAATGTGAAAAAATACTACTAATAGATGCATCGTCAAAACATCGGAATATAAAATTTCTGACAAGATCTTTTGAAAATTCACGTTTTTTAATAGCGGAAGGAAAAAAAATGGAAATTAATGAGAGGAGAATAATTAAGGACTAATTACTTGATGAAAGAAGCAAGAAAGCTACCACTAGAGTTAACTTCTCCATAGTCTTTTATCTAAATTTACTTTGTTTTAATGTTATGTGTTTTACATTCATTTGGCTTTTATGGAGATATTTATAGGAAAATTAGTGTTTTTTTTAAAACAATGATAGCATATTATTAATAATAAATAATGTTGAAGATAAGTGTGATGAGTTGTCGACTATAGGCTGTTATTAATTAACTTTTATTTATTTGTTGACTTTTTGTATAAATTGATGTTCTTGTAGTACTCCTTTACTTAAAAAAAATTGTATTATCGTTGAATGTTTTACAATATTACGTGTAAAAAAATCCAATACGTACGGTTTAAGCAAATGATCCATATAATTAATACTAAGGTCAAGAGTTTTAGGCTTTAATTAATCATGGAAGTACTTGTATTAATTTTAGTGTTGGCTATGAGTCTAAGTTTTCTCTTAAAAATAATATGTGTATGTAAGGAGCGACTCTGTTAGGAATAGACTATACGATTTAACTAGGGCTCCGAAATTTGAAATTTCTTTAAAAGTAGGATTTCAAATTTCAAGTTATCATTCTGAAATAAAGTTTAATTCATAAGTTTATATTTTTGCAAATTTAATTCGTAAGTTTAGTTCACGTTATCAATAAAAGATCCATGATAAACGTGGGTAAGTTGTGTATTATTATTTTGATATCTTGTTTTTATAAAATTATATGAATTTGAAATTTTGTAATTGTATGTAATGAAAAATATTTATTTATATTTATAAAGAAACACGGACTATGTGATTTATTAATTAAAATGCTACTTCTCACGATATTTTAATACTTTGTTTATTAGCTATGGTTTGCTAATTTGACCAATTATTTTTTATAAAATTATATGAATTTGAAATTTTGTAATTGTATGTAATGACAAATATTCATTTATATTTATAAAGAAACATGAACATGTGATATATTAATTAATAATTAATGCTACTTCTCACGATATTTTAATACTTTGTTTATTAGCTACGATTTGCTAATTTGATAAGATTGTATACGAGTTGACAAAGTTTTAATAGTTTTCACAAATTATGAGATTTTTCATATTTATGAGAAAAAAAATGATACAATTTAAAATTGCACGTCTAAATAAACATTTCAGTTTGAATTAGCCTCTTTTCAAATCGTGTCCAAACGACCATAGTAATATAGAATTCCCAATTTTTGAATAGTGAATTCGGACAGTTTCTTTTTGTATAATTATATAGTACTCCCTTAGTGCAGTTTTATTTGTCGTGTTGTGTTTTTTGAAAGTTAATTTGACTGATTTTTAAATTTGAATTAGATTACCTTAGTAAGATATTTTAAATTTTTTTAAAAGATAGATATTCAAAAGCTGTACGAGAAGTACTATAAATTGCAATTTTTTGTATATTAATATGATAAAAATATATATCATAGAATATTAATCAAAGTTCTTATTATTTGATTCTAAAAATAGAAATTATGACAATTAAAAGTGGATGAGAGAAATTTAACTAAGGTATTTCTAGCAAATGGTCATTGAAAAGAATTAGAAATTGATACAAACAGTTTCCAAGTGATTTACCATGAATTCTTTTTTTTTTTGTTCAAACTATATAAGGAGGGAGCACTATGATAAGATGGTGGAATATTTAAAAAAAGACATATAAAACACATATTTTTCTAATTAATTTTCAAGTTTAGAACTTTGATTATCAACTTAAAAGTCCAAAAATCATAATATAAAACAAAGAAAGTGGCCTTAATTGCGCAAGCATTAATTCTAGTAATACAATTTTTCTTTTTCAATACATTATATTATATAAATTTGGTTTTTCAATTTCATATGGCCCATGTTTACATTTTAAATATTGGAATACACTTAACTAGAAAATTAACAATAGGATAAATTAAGGCTTCTGGACTAATAATTGAGTTTATCGTCAATTATTTATAATTATATTTAACCATACGACTCCAATTTATTTTCCTGAGGCTGTAGATGCATACATTCGATGCAAATAAATATTTTTATGATCAACTAATATTGGGAATTCGTACAATAAAATCGAAAATATTAACGTAAAGACGAACTCGATCACATCGAAAATCTGCAGTTACTTTAGAACCATTTGGTACATTTAGAACTTCAGTTAGTTTTGTATTTTCCTTCTGAATTATTTCCCTAGCCAATTTTGCTGGTACCCCAAGGAGTTCAGGCCATGAACTTTTTGTCACTCCTATAAATTTATACATATATGAGATTAAAAAAAATATGGATCGTTCGATAGCTGGTTAAAGTTATGTAGATATTAGTAATGTATATTTTAGTTTTAAGTAAATCTATGTATTATTTCATACATGTAGTCGTTTGGTAGTTGCGATTTCGAATTAGTTATATATATGTATCGATATTTCATCTTCTATCTTGCATAAAATAATATATAGATTATCTCATAACTTATACATGTATTAGTTATGTGAGTTTCTAAATTGCCAATCAAATGTCTTATTAATGTTATACAGGAATAACTTAATTCCTATCTATCTACCAAACATCGTATCAATACATGAATAACTTATTTCTTATCCAGCTATCAAAGAACATAATAGTAATATAGAGGAATATATGATAGAAGAGTTTTAAAATCCAAACCTTGGCAACTGCAGTGGCGGAGCCAGGATTTTCACAAAAGGTGTTCAAGTGCTAAAGTGAATTTGTTCTTTTTAAAAAGTGAAAGGAAAAAATTGCTATTAGTGAAATTCAAATACACAAACACTTTAAATTTGTGTATCTTTACTCTTTCAAGGCACCTAAAACCACTAGATTACATCATATTGTTGTGTCAAGGGTGTCCAAAATATATTATTTAGCCACTTAATTTATCATTTTATTTGTATATTCGATATAATACTTCGATGAAGGATTTGGACACCCTGACACAAGTGTGGCTACGTCACTGGGCAACTGGATTGAGCTTAAAGACTGTTCATTTATAAAATAGTTTACATCAATATTTGTTTGAATAAGTAGAAAAATATGTGTAAAAATACTACTAAAAAGAGGCGAATTTTATTTATAAATTAAATATGGGAATTAATTAATGAGAGATGTTAATAAGGACTTGTAACATACATGAAGAAAGAAGCAAGAAACGTTCCATTAGAGTTAACTTCTCCATATTATTCTTTTATGTGAAAAAATAATTGTTTTGATATGTACTCTTTTAATTTAGTTTCGATTTATTTGTCAAATGCTTCATAATTTGATTTTTATTTTTACTTTGCAAAATATAATAAGTAAATACACTTTTGGGCCCCTATTAATTAATAGAAATAAAATGATAAACTCACTTACCAATCATTAGGACCTATAAATCGTTTTTGGAAGTTATCTCGAACTATTCATATTTCTAGAGAATCAAAATGTAAAAGATCATAACTACTTATGCTTAGGGGTGGACATTTGGTATTCGGTTCTGGCTTCTCAAATTTCGAGTTTGATAATTTGATAATTGATAGTTAAAAGTAGATATCAAATATTAAAACTTTAAATCTTGGTTTGGTAATTAAAAAAGGGTAAATTAATCTTTGATTTGGTACGGTACTCGGTACTATTTCTCCAATCATTTCTATTTTTTCACGTGGACGCACGATATAATAGAAATCAACAAGTAAGATGACATTAAGAAAAACAAATTGGTACAACTAAAAGACTTATATTTGAATTATTCATGCTTATTCTTTAACTTTCTCTTATTTGGACTTGTACTAATGAGTAAATAATTTGATATTCGAAAAATACCAAATACCAAATGGTACTAATATCTCACACCAAATTTAAATCCAAATACCATAATTCTAAACTTTTACTCCCAAATACAATACTAAATACCAAATAACATAAAATTTCGATTTGATTCGATTACTCACATAATATAGAAAGCCACATTTATTTATCACCAATTATTACATTACAGACACGGAGCACTAACCATACGGCCTGCGGCTCCTATTTTTATTTTATTTTCGACGTAGACATTCGATGCGAATAAATATTATTTTGGCTAACCAATTCTGGGAATTTCCACAACAAAATCCAAGACATTAACAAAAAGACGAACTCGATTACAACTAAAATCTGCTGTAATTGGAGAACCAGTGAGTACACTTGGAACAATAGTTAGTCTTGAATTTTCCTTCTGAATTATTTCCCTAGTCAACTTTGCTGGTACCCCAACTAGTTCTGGCCATGTAATTTTCAATCCTATATATAATTTATACATAAATGAAAAAATAGAATAAAATAAGAAACATTATGTTATATTATTGTAATGACCCGGAAGGTCATTTTTGTAAATTTTTATAAAATTACTATTTTCCCCTCTCGATAGTTGCCCCATATTACTTTTGATTATTTTGTGAAGTTGGTTGAGAATTTTAAACTATTCGATAACTACGATTATCTAGTTGATGTATATTTTATTAAATAATTTATTTATTTAGTTGGTGATTAATGGGTCAAGCTCTTAATTATTTAGCATCCGATATCACTTGGACCATATAAATAAGTTAATAGGATTTGTCATTCTTTAATACTTAATTCATTTAGAAAAAAATAAAATAAAATAAAGAGGAGGAAGACCTAAATGTGTGTGCGGCGAACAGAGGGATCGGCAACACTCAAACTCTCAAGTAAGTAAATTTAATTGAATTGCAACTATATTCCTGCAACTAATACTTTCTAATTTCTGAAAAATATAATGAAACTAAATTTTATACTAAAGTAATTATTGAGGAAGTGGAATTGGAATTGTTGTTGACCACTGTGCCAATCTAGTTGATGTTGAGGCGACATTGGGATTTGGGGTCGTGCATTGAGAGTACTATATTATATAGGATTGAATAATTTATTATAGGGGTTAGTCACTGTATATATATATAATCATATTATATATTTATTATTAGAATTGGATGTTGGGCAATGTTACAGTGGGGGAAAAGAAAGTATTGTACTCGATTATTAATTAATGTGGTGCTAATGGTTACTATTTCAAAGAAGGCATAAGTTTTGTATATTGTTAAAAATAAATTGACACCACCAACTTTTTAATGTGGCTCCGTTGTTTGAGATTTTCTTTAGTTATCATATTATGACTCACATTTTAATATATTGAGATAGGTAGTTAAATATTAAAAATATGGTATTGTGCGAATATCATTTGAATTATGATATTGGGAAAGTTGGGATTTAACCCTAAATTTGAAACTTGAAAATTATAATAGTTGGAATGTTAATTGACATCAAAATTTATGAACTTATTATAAATTTAGGTGAATTGTTGGTTCAAGGCTAAACACATAGTAAGGTTGGTGTTGTTAATTTCAAAATCTTATTTGGTAATTTGTTTGGATAGATTGTACTGATTTGGAGCCCTATGAAAGGGGAAGACTCAAGTCCCGGAGTGATTGTTCGACTATTTGAGGCAAGTGGACTTCTAAACCCTTGTTAAGTGTATGAAATGCGTGTATTTCTTTGTGGTATATGATTGGGAGTAACGGGATTGGTGACGGGTTGACTTGTCCACATTGATTAATACTAATGATGAAAAAAGGGATAACAAAAGGAAATGTGATTAATTGTTTGTGTGATGTGTTGAGAAAGGTTGTTGATGTGATTTCATGTTTGTGTGTTTGTGAACTGTGCAATGTTATGAAAATGGTCATCTCCTCATTATTTGTGTGAACATGTCATTTGCATTATTCTGAGACATGGTTGTGACAAGTGTTATGTACATTGATAAAGAATGAGAACTTAAAGAGGATGTACCATTTCGAGGGACGTATCGCGCGCCGCGATGGATACTATATTTCGAGGGACGTATCGCGCGCCGCGATGGTTACTATTATCGAGGGTCGTGTCGTGCGCCGCGACAGATGCATGGACAGATATGTCCCCCATGGGTCCCGGACTGAGAGACAGCGGGTGTGTATCACTAGGTCAGACATGCATCATTATACTTGACATTGCATTCCATTGCGTTGCACATACTTATTATTGGTGAACTTGATATTGTGTTTTGTTGATTTTGTGAATGCCTTTATGTGAAATTGGTGATTGATGAACACTGAGACTGTTGTTGAGGATATGCAATTTGTTAAAGTATCTTTGTGGAGGATATGTAATTTTGTCTAAGTGTTGTTGTTGAGTTACGTGCTATGTAAATTGTGAGTTGTTAGTTTGGGCTGATTTTTATGCAAGTTGTAGTTGTGGAAGTTCAGTTAGGGGTGGTAGGAGTACCCGTATTTCATCCCCTTAGCTTGTGTTTAGAGGTTTACTTGCTGAGTACCGTGTGGTTTGGTACTCACCCCTTGCTTCTACAATTTTTTGTAGGTTACTAGCCCGGACCTTTATGATATATTCTCTTCGTTTCCGAGGCTTCTTGGAGATTTGTGAGGTAGCTGTTTGTCATCTCAGCAGACCTTCTTACTCCTGTTTATGATCTTGTTCTACTCTAAAAACAACGTCATATGAGACTTATATTTTCTTTTGATTCAATTGTAATACATTAGAGACTTGTACACGTGACAACCAAGTTTTGGGGTATAATGTAAGTTGATAGTAAATTCTCCGCATTTTATTATAATAAGTTGAGTTTTAGGCTTACTTGTCTTGGTGGGATAAGACGAGTGTCATCACACCCATTTTTGGGTCGTGACAATTATAATTTTTATATATATGCACAAATAATTTGGTAACATAATATTATATATGGAATAAATTTTAAGAAACAAACCTGGGCATTGAGCCGTGAGAGGTTGAAATAACACTGTTCATATAGAATAAAGAAACTGTTGAGAATATAATTAAATAAAAAAATATGATTTCTCGCTTAAATTTTTAGATAAGATTTTCACACTTTTAATAGTAGGAATATAAAATTAAATTTGTGATATTAGTAAGAGAGAAAAATAAGGACTAATTACTTGATGAAAGAAGCATGAAAACAATTAACTTCTCCATATTACTCTTTTTGTGTGTAATTTTTTTTTGTTTTTTGTGTGTTGTGAGTTGGATTCATTTGGTTTAATGGGGTTATTTATAGGAGACTAAAAATTTATTAATATAAGAAAAATTACGCATAAATTGCAACTTAAACATATCCACTAGACTTAGTTTAGTTACATTGCTAAAATAAAGTTTAGAAGTGATCATTTGTTGACATTTTAAAATTTGCATCCATTAATGACGTTCTAAAAAAGTCGTATAAAAGTTGGCACACCCTATATAAACAAATTAATGATACCTAACATTATCACCATTTCATATTAATTCGATATATTTTTTTAATAAAATAATAATTAGAAGTGTATTTTACTAAATCGATCTTGTTTAGATAGTTGCTACGTATTGTTTCATAATTTATTGTATCATATTATATTATGTTGTATTGTATCGTACTATATTATTTTAATGAATATAATATTTAGATAAATTATATCGTTCTCCGTCGTTACATAAAATATGCTTGTTTAAATCTCAAAATGCGAAAAGTGCCCCTTAATCTATATCCAAAATCTCAATTACACACTTCAACAGTTCAACTTCACAGGTGTTCTATCACCCCCTAAATTGTTTAAAACTAAAATAATTTACTCCCTAAACGCTTACGTGGTACAGTGGGTGTATCTCACTCTCTCTAACCAACACAAATGATAAATGTGTATTTTTAGTAATTAATTTCTTATTAATTTTCGTTCTTCTTCACAACAAAATAAATCAAATATATGGCACCACCAAAGTTCTTCACCATCTTGAAATCATTCATATCACTACATTAATTGATACACCAAAATCATTTATATGAATTTCATCCATTACTCTCTAAAATCAAGAACTATATATCAAAAATCTTTGATACATGTACCATTTTTTTAAAAAAAAAAATCAAAGCAAATTAAACTTGGATTAACTTAATACATGAACACCCAAATAATTTTCTTCAATAAACTTTGAATATTAAGATAATTTTTTTATCTTATATTTAATACCCAACAAATCCACGACTAATTTTATTAATTGTTCATTTTTCTACGCATCTGAAAAGTTAGCGTATGTTCTTCATCTTCTTCATTCCATTACTTTGAAATTTGATGCAAAACCATCCTAAATCATCTCTAAATTTTAGATATAAGTTTCTCTCAATGTTTTCAACCTTTTGATATATTACCCACTCAAAACGGTGCTCGTTTGTGACAAGTCAAATTGTTAACTTAAGCATTTAAACCAATTTTAATGGAGGTTTCAAGCTCATCGATTTCCATAAAATTTCGGGCGTCTCTTTAAATTTGAAAATCACAGCCATAAACTCAATCAAATTCAATGGATTCAACTTTAAATAATTAACAACCATCTATGTTATCAACAATATGTTTCAAATTGAAGATCCAAAATACATTCATAAACTTTGACTTTTTGACATTAAATTATTTTTTAAATAATAAGTCAAAAAGGAAAAAGAATTTAAAAAAATGAAATAAAACTTCTACAGAGAGTGAGTCTCACCCATTAGTACATATGTGTTATGACGTTTTAGGGTGTAATAATTCTTGTTTTAAACAGTTCAGGCGGTGATAGAACACCCGTGAAGTAGGAATGTATAGTGTAGTTCGAATTTCGAATATAAATTGGAGGGACTAAAATGAAACAAAGGGAGCATTACTCCCTCCTTTCCAAAATACTTGTCACAATTTTCATTTTGAAAGTCAAACGGTATAAACTTAGGCTAACACTTTATGATATTTTTTAAAAATCATATTGTAATGAGAAAATTTGTAATTTATTGTATTTTTGGTATGATTTTTTAAATTTAAATATTAAAATATAAAATTAATCTAATCTAATTTACTTTTTAGAGAAATGTTCTTGGTGCAAGTTAATTACTCTAATTAAGAAAACTAAGCTTAAATTTCTTCCTAGAAATGAGTAGAATTTAATTTTAATATGATCTCAAAATTTTCAAATATGTTCTAATTACATTTAATAGAGAAGTCATCCCTTTTAAACTAAAGAAATTAAAGAACTTCTCTAATTAAGGAATTACGGAAACTTCCATCTACACACACATACACAAATAATTATAGTTAATACAATATGTTTGGAAGTTAACTCAAAATAACTACTTATATGCTTTAATTAATCCAAATAATAAAATGACTAAAATAGAATAAAGACAAAATAAAAGGAGGGATAATTATATAGAATGACAAACTAATAATATAAAATAAATATAGTAGTTACCCTTTGATTTATTTGTGTTTCATAGCAAACTGTTTGTCAGTCCCTCTCTCCCTCATATTCTCGCTCGCCACTCTCCCTCTCTCGCTCGCTTCTGGTAGCTCGCCTCTCTCGCTTTTATAAAGTAGAATTGTATAAATTGTGTTTCTAATTGTATAAAGCGAGAGAAAATTGTATAAACGCATGCAAAAATACATATATCTTCGTCCTATACACTTATAATTATACAATACAAATATACCCTGCCCAAGTCTCTTTTGCCTTTCTCGTTTTATACAAATTCAAATTGTATATAATTTCTCTCTTTCTCGTTTTATACAATTCGATTCAATTGTATATTCTCTGCACAAGTCTCTTTTTGCCTTTCTCTCTTTCTCATTTTATACAAATTTAAATTGTATATAATTTCTCTCATTCTCGTTTTATACAATGCAATTCTGCCTTTCACGCTTTCTCGTTTTATACAATTCAAATTGTATATAATTTCTCTCTTTCTCATTTTATACAATTTGTTATGTATAGCGAATTATACATATATAAGTTTGCTATGGAGCGCAATCATGCAAACTTTGTTATAGCATACAAATATGAATTTTATATTTGATATATGTGAAAGTTGTCCATAAAAGGAAGCCACATTTATTTATCACCAAATATTGAATTACAAACCCGGAGCACTAACCATAGGGCTCCAAATTTTATTCTTGGCCTAAGCTGGTTGATGTATACATTCGATACAAATAAATATATTTTTTCGTTAACCAACCCGAGGAACTTGTACAACGATATCCAAGATATTAATAAAAAGACGAACTCGATCACATCGAAAATCTTGTGTAACAGGTGAACCATTTTGTACATTTCCAACATTAGTTAGTCTTGGATTTTCCTTTTGAATTGTTTCCCTAGCCAATCTTGCTGGTACACCAAGAAGTTCTGGCCATGTTTCTTTTCTCACTCCTATAATAATTTTGTACATTTATGAGAAAAATAAATAAAAAATATTATAAACGCACGAACAATTTAGCAATATATACTATATGATAAAATAAAAAGAGTTTTATAAATCAAACCTGGGCAACTGGACTGAGCCGTGAGAGGTTGAATCACTGTTCATTTAGAATAATTAAACATTAATTTTTGTCTGAATAAATAGGAAAAAGAAGATGCTTCTAAAAATATGTGAATTTTTATCGGAACGTCATTTGAAATATGTAATTTATGCAATTTCTAAAAATATTTTATATGAATTAATTTTCAATTGATTCCTTCGAAAATTTGCATATTTTAATTATAGTGAAAGTAAAAACATATAAATATCAGAATTAGTAAGTAAAAAATATTGTACAAAAATAATTTATATATAATCTAATTTTCTTGATGTTTAAGAAACTAAGTTTCCTATTTTATCAAAAAAATAAAATATATTCACCAACCAAACATGAAAAAATAAAGAGAGACAATAATATGCTATTATTCTAGCTAAGAAATTCATTTTCTTGATATTTAAGGAACTTATTTTCCTGAAAATTATATTTTATTGCAAAAAAATAATAATCTAAGCCAACTAAACATGAAAAATTCAAAAGAGACAATTATATGTCACTATTCCAACAAAAATTCATTTTGTTGATGATTAAGGAACTTCTTTTTCTATAAGAATGAATTTTATTAAAGAAAAAATATCTTCACCATTCAAACATGAAAAAATCAGAAAACATTTTTCTCTTATATCGAAGAAAACCTAAATATGAGAATTAATAAGAGAGAGGGGGAAATAAGGGCAAATTAACATACATGATGCAAGAAGCAAGAAAACAACCACAAGAGTTAACTTCTCCATAGTCTTTTCTTCCAAATTTTCTTGTTTTGATGAGTTGCATTCATTTGGTTTTATGGGGGATATTTATAGGAGATATTTGTTTCCCTAATAACCAAACCATATAGTAAATTAATTTAATTGATTAATTTAATGTTGAAGAGATAAAGCTTGATGAGTTGCCGACTATATGTTAATTAATTTTTTTTTTATATGTTGACATTTTGACATAAAAAATTATCGATGTAAACTTTTGTTAAGACACAATATGATAATTAAAAAGAAAAACGGAAAGTATAAGATTTTTGACGTAAGCAAAGCATTTCTAATAAAAATTCACATTTTTTCATACTGGAAAGAAAATTTTTAGAACTTGATAGTTTACATTTGTATCGAAAAATCTCACGATTAGATTTATTATTTTACAGTAATTTTTTGTGGTTCAAAAACGAATGAAAGAATAATATAAAACGTCAAAGGAACATTAAGATGATATGAGCGAATATTTTGGGAAAAGACTTGAATAATAATTAAGACACATTCGTGATTGGTTTTAAAATAGTTTTTGAACTTTGGTGATCATTTAAAAGTCCAATAACCAAAATATTAAATAAAGATATTTGCTCTAATACATGTTTGGTTGATTGTTGATGATACGCAATCTTCTACTTTTGTTATTTATATTACATAAGATGATTAATGACCATTTCTTTGTTTAAGATGTAAAAATGAAGAAATTTTGTAAAAAGCCAATAAAATAAACTTAATTAGGTTTTATAGATATAGTTTGCTAATTACAATTCATAAATACATGTTAGAGGGAGGATATAGACAAGCGAGATTGGAAGAGGGAGGAGAAAGGCAAGAGAGAGAGGGCACAGAGTGGAGAAAGACGAATTGTATTTGTATATCTATTAGATAATTGTACATATGTAACTGGTATACATATGTATCAATGATTGTACTTACATATATATGTCAGATAGTTGTACATATATAACTGATATACATATATATCAATGATTGTATTTGTATATCTGCATAATTTTCTCTTTCTCTATATATATAGATATATAATAGTATTAAAGAAATACACTTTCTATAAATGAATAATTGTATATAATCATATCAATTAGTATATGTACAAGAGAAGAGAGAGGTGAGAGGGGATGTAATAGATAAAATTAAGTTTGTAAGGGATAATTAATGAAAACTATTATTATGTTACCTAATTAACTCGACTCCTTATCCCTAATTTGGAACTTGGTTCATGATCCCATTTCAAGTCTTACAAAATATTGATAATGATGATGATTGTGATGGACCGATAGACTGGGCCTACTGATTGGAGGCCCACTTACAAGTCCATCACTGGCCCAATCTTTGTTTGTCCATTTTTGGACCTTTTCTTTCATCCACGTATTACCTGTCATTTTTATTTGATAAAACGACAAAATATATAGCTAATTTTGGAAAGTAATAACAATTAAATCATAGTCGAAGTTTAAATAATTTTGGAAATCTCTTTTTTTTCGTCAATAAGATGTGAATATCACCATACAACTAAAACAACTCAGTAGTCATTACAATATAAGAGCATCTAATGATCTGAATCCCCTTCTAGAAAGATTATTCAGCTTCGAAATAAACCTTCGACGTACTTACTAATAAAAAAGGCAAACCAAACCTATATTAATTACAAATTCTCCACTTGGCACCTTCTTGCTTTTCGCAATCATGTGAACATGCTCACCCTTTATCTGATTTCCTTTTGATCAATTTGTGTCATTATAAACCTCGTGTCTACGTTCAGACCCTGTACACTCTTCATCATATACTTTTGATATATGCCATCGAAGTTGATAATCTTCGCATCTGAATTTAACATATTATTTATACAAACTATAATTTTGTATAACACATTTGCGCTCACAAACTTCTTACATATTCCCTTGAAATATATCCATAATTTAAAAAAGAATCATCTCATTAAATAATAAATCCTGTTAAATAATATAAATTTCTCTTCTTTCAGAGAACACTTCAAAACAAAATGGGCCTAACCCTTTCAATAATTGAAGTTAATTTTGTGTGCCTCATCATTTTTTGCTAGACTTTAGTTTTTTCTAATTTAAACTTTAGCTATACATGCATAAACTTCGTACGTAAATAGATATATTCACGCAAAAATAATTAATGTTCAACTTTAAAAAGTAAATGAACTACATTCATATATAACTTCAAATACAAGGTATGAAGTTTGATATTTTTAAACCTAACTCCAGCATGTCTTAAGTTTTAATATTTTTAAACCTAACTCCAGCATGTCTGAAATGGATATATGTGCAAAAGAAATTTAATAACAGTACCAAAATAAAATTTATAATGATTTTTTTCCAGATTGAAGTACTAATAAACTAATCATCGCTAATTAGCCTCCCTAAACTCATGCATTACACTCACTCTAATTTTCCCTTTGTTTTTTGATCGGCTTAAATGTTTTCTAAATCAATTTATTTTTTCTTTAAATTTAAGAAAAATGACTTCTCTTCTAAAAGTAAAAAAAACATTTCATAGAACGCTACTTTATCCTTCAATATTGTTTTCTTACCCTACCCCATACCCGTACCCGACCCTCCCTATTAGGGGTGTGCAAAAACCGAACCGATAAAATGTTATTGGGTTATTGTTATTGGGTTATTGGGTTATTGGATTTTTAATGGGTTTAGAAAAAATAATTATTGGGTTATTGGGTCGGTTTCGGTTTTGCCTATTGGGTTATTGGGTAAACCGATAACCCAATAAGACGATAGTTATTTACTACTTTACCCTTCCTCAATATTAAATATACATAATTTAATACATAAATAGATTCAATATTAGCTTTTCAGTATCTCAATAGTTAGTACTTATACTTTTGGCGCCTTTAGTCTTTACTTTTTAGGGTTAGAAACGGCGGCAAGTCCGCAATAATCCAAGAATCAACAAGTCTTCGAGGAGGTTTTGCAACAACAACAGCGACGGTGAGGATTTTTTAACCTTTTCTAATTTCTCTTCTTCTCTAATATCTATCCTTGTGTAATTTCTTCTTCTGTAATCTCTATGCTTTTCTTATTTCTTCATACTCAATTTCTCAAAAATATGATCTCGCTCTGAAATAATATATACGACCAGAATCAAACACCCTAATTTAGATTAAATCTGGTAAGCATTTGATTATTTTTCTTAAGAAGTCTTTTCCTTTTCAGCAATGTTGAATACTTCCTTTAAAATCTCTTTAGTTTCTCTTTAGTTTACCTTGAAATTATTTCGTTATTGATGCATGATTAGTGACTATTGTTGAAATCATATTTTACAGAGACACACATATGGCTGAAAATATTTCAACTGATGAGGTAGTGATCCTGGGTGATGAAAGTATTAACTCAAATGTTATGCGTCAAACACAATCTGTTCAGCCAAAGGTTACAAAAGAAAGAAAGAAAAGTTCTCGAGCATGGGATAATTTTGGAACATTTGTTGATGAAGAAGGAAATAAGAAAGCAAAGTGTAAGCATTGCGGCCAAGATTATTTTGCTGATTCAGTTAAAAATGGTACAAAGGCAATGCTTACTCATATGTTAACATGTACAAAGATGCCCAAAGTTGTTGACAAAAGTCAAACTCAAATAGGCTTTCAATCTGTACAGGGAGGGAATACATGTGATGTGGTGGTTGTTTCCTGGAAATTTGAGCAAGAACAATGTAGGAGAGCTTTATGCCGCATGGTAATTGTGGATGAACTACCATTCAAGTTTGTCGAGAAGGAATGTTTTAGAAACTTTATGAAAGTAGCGCAACCTCATTTCAAGATTCCTTCTCGTACCACTGTGACACGTGATTGTTTTAAGCTTTATGATGAAGAAAAGCAAAAGTTGAAGAGATTTTTCGGAGAAGCACGTCAAAGAGTATGTCTGACAACTGATACTTGGACCTCTTTGCAACAAATTAATTATATGTGTATCACTGCACATTGGATCGATAATGAATGGATTATGCATAAGAGGATAATCAACTTCTGTCCAATTTCCAGCCATAAAGGTGAAGATATGGCTAATGAGATTATTAAGTGTTTGCGTAATTGGGGCTTAGATAAAATATTTACCATCACAGTCGATAACGATAGTTCAAATGACGTGACTGTGAAAGAGTTGTCTAAGATGTTCACTAAACGGGGGATCAATTTCATGAATGGAGAACACCTTCATGTGAGGTGTATGGCGCATATTCTAAATCTTGTTGTTCAAGATGGTTTGAAGGTGTCTGTTGTGTCTATTGAACGGGTTAGAAAAGCAGTTAAATACATAAGGTTGTCTCCTGCAAGGTGTAAGAGGTTCCAAGAATATTGTGAAGATGTTGATATTAATTGTAAGAAATCTTTAAGTTTGGATGTTTCTACAATATGGAACTCCACATACTTGATGTTAAATAGAGCTATTGAGTTTGAAAATGCATTTTCCAGCTATTTTGCTCGTGATATTGGCTTGTTACATTACCTTCAGTTTGTTGAGGATGAAGATGGAAACGCTGTTGGTGCCCTTTTGAGTGATGACTGGGACAATGTAAGAAAAATTGCTAATTTTCTTCAAATTTTTCATGATCTTACCAGTGAAGTATCTGGATCACACTACGTCACAACAAACTCACATTTTCTTAAAATTTGTGAGGTTTCTTGTTATTTGAAACAATTGATATCAAGCGAAGATGATAGTGATGATTTTTGGGTAAAATTGCTTCAAATATGAGAGAAAATTTGATAAGTATTGGGGTACTCCAAAGAAGATGAACAAAATGATTTTTATTTCTTGCGTTTTGAATCCTCGTCACAAGTTTGTTTCAGTTGGCTTTGCAGTTCAAATGATGTTTGGGAAAGAAGCTCCAATTTTAGAGAAAGGAGTTAGAGACTACATGGAGTTGTTGTTTGGTGTATATGTAAAGTCCCTTTCTAAAGATAAAGGTAGTCAACACTCTTCATCTTTATCTAGTTCTTCATTTGAAAATTCCAGTTCACTGCTTTCAAGTTCAGGCAGTGTTGTCCAATCGATAGGATCTTTAGGGACATTCATGGGTGATCTAATGAAACATAAAGCTGAAAATACAACAACTGTCAAAACAGAATTGCAAAAATATCTTGCTGAAGAAAATGAAATTGAAAGCAAGAACTTCAACATCTTGTCTTGGTGGAAAATAAACTCACCCAGATTTCCGTTCTTGCTGAGATGGCTCGGGATGTGCTAGCTATTCCCATTTCAAGTGTGACATCCGAGTGTGCGTTTAGTACTGGTGGACGTATCTTGGATTAATTTAGGAGTCCATTAACTCCTAAATTAGTGCAAACTCTAGTGTGCCTTCAAGATTGGATAAGAAGTGAATCACGACCTATAAGTGTTGAGAAAGATATAGATGTCCTCGAACAGCTTGAACAAGGTAATGATACTTTTAATTATAATAGTTTTAATTGTTATTGTGATTCGTCATAAGCATATTTTTGGTTGATTAACGTAAATTCTTTATAGATTTGGCTAATACTAGCATTCTGGATGATTAATGTGGAGTTAAAACTCTTCCTTTTTTGCACTTGGATCTTGATATTTGGTAAGCCACTCTAGCTACAAGTTGCTCTAAGTCATGTATTTACTTGATTTTCAAAGCATAAGACTTCTGTCAAGATAATAAATTAGGAAATGAGGTCAGATATTACATATTGTTAAGCTTAACTTACTCTACACTTGATACATATTTACTAATTAGAACGAAGTGTTTGGAGTCAATTAAGGGACGTGATGATACTATAAATGGATTAGTTGCTAATTAAAATAGAATTGTTAATTTAGTAATTGTGCCTAATAGTATGCAACTTACCGTGTTTTTTGAATGTGGATGTTATGCATTTATGGAGCCTATTTCATTAAATATGTTCTATCATCAAAGTGTGTTCAATTTTATCATTAAATGTAAAGATGTACTCTAATAGTCTATTAAACTGGTGACTGTCTTTTTCTTTTTCAGGCTATGTGATTTTTTAGTTAGGAAATTGGTGAGAACTTTGTTGATTATCTGGTGGATCAAGCAATTGTTCAAGATTGTCTCATTGAAATATTTTATTTTAGTATTAATTCTAGTTCGTAATTGTAGGCGGTAGCTTTTGCAAGTTTGTGAATGTTAGTAATTTGATCAACATTCAAAGTTTCCTATTATGTTTTGGCGGTAAGTTGGTAACATGTAATTATAACATACGTATTATTATATATTATTTGATCGACATTTTCTTATTGGATTAATCGAAAACCGAACCGATAACATCAAAAATCGATAAACCGATAAAAAATTTCTTATTGGTTTGTTATTGGGTTAGCATATTTTAAAACCGAAAACTGATAATCCGAACCCATAATATGTAAAACCGAACCGAACCGACCGATGCACACCCCTACTCCTTATCCCAAAAAAAAAATTATTTACTTTTTAAATTTCAAATATATTTTACCCCTACCTCAAACCAATCCCCATTCCCCCTCCCACCAGGGGAATAGGCAAAATTTATGTCAGGGGCGTCCTTTTCGAAAAAAATATTGCATATACAAGTAAAATGCTACATGAAGTGATTAAATAACATACTTTGCACACCGTTAACATAAATAGGTTCTTATAACCTAGTAATTTAAGATATCTTGAATGTGTGTTTAGACATCTTTTATGAGCTAGTGCACGCGTGTTGAAATCTCACTCACAACATTTTTGAAAAATATTTCAAATTTTAAGATTTTTCAGAACTCCTACCATCCCTATCACCCCCCACCCCACCCCACCCCACCCCAACAACAAAAAAATTGTTTTGAAAAAATATTTGAAGTTTTTAAAATTTTATTTTTACTCAATCCATATCCCTGACCCCTCCCCCACCCCATATCCATATGAGTAGAAGATTGTGGTTATAAAAATATGTTTTGACATAAATTTGTACTGGTGAAATATGTCTAGGCCTACGAACACAAAGTTTGAATGAATAAAACATGAAAATTAGATAAAAAGAGGTCTAATTGTGTATTGATATGGGTTATTTTTTGTGAATTCTTGATGAATTGCAAGGTGAATATATATGAATATATGCAATATTAAAAGAATAGTGTGAGTTTGTAACTAGGAATTAGGTCCTTAACCCTAGTTAGGTTGTTGTTCATGATAATGAATGGGGAAATCATTAGGCTATGATTAATTAGAGCTCGACTTGACTTAGATTCATTTATACTCGTAAGTTGGATACTTATTAATTGATCTTTATAAATATTTGTGATTTGATAATTATGTGAATTGAATGTTTAAAATACATGAATGAATTAGGTATCATATCGATACGTATGCCATAAAATTTATATGTGTATTACTATTACGGAGGGACAAGTATCACACCAATGTATATACTTATATCATATGATCATATTACTATACGAATATTTGGAGAATCGAATACCATATCGAGGGAGGAGGATTGCGTGAGACGGACCCTGCTCTGATACCATGTTGAATTAGGTCTTGGACCTAACTCATACCCTAAAGTTAGCTCGAAAGGAGGAGGATTGTACAAGCCTTATAAGGAGTCCACCCATCTCATTAACCACCGATGTTGGACTTTTGTCATTCTTTAATATATATAATGCATTCAAATTATTAGGTGAACAGCGGCTTGATATAAATGAGATTCAACTCCTCTCTATTTCTCTTCATTTTTCCAAGTTCTAGCTTGGATTGGAGATGCGTATCATAGTTTAGAATTAATAGTTGAGATCTCATTAGTTAAAATAAAGTTTTAATCATAATTATTTACTTTCATATATTTGCTTTTTAATTTTTTACAATCTATTATATTTGCCCTAAATGTGAATTACCTTGTGAGGAGATGACTATGCAATATAGGATCTTCACGTGGATCTTGTGACTACTATGCTTTGTATTTACGTGATTACATGATTAAAATCGTGACTCATAATTAGAGATGTATTCAAAATTTAAGTTCTAAAATTCAATATATAAAATTTTAATAGTATATTCTAAGATTAGTTCATATTCACTATTTATTATTAAAACTTTCAAATTTTAATTTTTATATCAAAAATATTTGAATTCAAATAAATTCCATACCGATACTCTAACAAATGGCACTAATCCTAATTAAAGAGAAAATGAAGATGAAATAAATTAAAATTCTTATTATAATTAACATATTTGTATGCCGTATTTGAGATTGAGCTTCATGGGTCTAATTTGGATAGTAAATCTAGTCAACTATGAACTAATAAGGAAAAAATATAAAAGAAAAAAGGATAAGAATAAGCTCACAATTAGGTAAGTGGAATATAATAGCATATTTTATTAATTAAATAATTTTTAAACAAAGACAAAGATACATCTTTATTTTTTAATTAACATGCAACTAAGAAAATAGTGTAACAAAGAAATACAATAATATACTATTTTATAAATTGAATTAAATATTTTCTTTACCAAGTAAAGAAAAAAAACAATGAAATATTTTAAATTCGAATCTTTAATATAAAAATTTAATTTAAAAAATTTACTGATAAAAAACTTTTCACGTGAATTCGGAATAATTAGTGAAACGTTAAAAATAATCAGAAGTTTCATGTGAACACTGAACAGATATCTGTCTTTCACGTGAATCCGAATCTATTAGTTAAAAAGCTGAACAGGTATCAGAAATTAAGTGAAAGTTATATAAAAAAAGGATATGGAATAAAAAGATGTCCAAGTTCACTATTATATAAGAAGATTTATGGTCTTATTTAAGTCCCTCCTTGACTTAGACTAAACCAAAATAAATAAATAGAACCCTATATTCTTATTTTATATCAACACAACTCAATTATCCTTTTTAGTTATTCATTCCCAAAATGGCTACAAGAAAGAGCTTCCTATTACTTGCATCAATGGACCTAAAAACTAGCTCTGATGATCTTCAATTTGAGTTTGATGAATCTGACATATTTGATAACACTACTAATGTTGCTTCTCATCACTCTGAGCCCAAAAGGTTGATACCTACTCTGCGTTTCTCAAGAAAATCACCATCACCATCACCAGCAAGATCGTTGCCCGTGAACATACCTGATTGGTCGAAAATCCAAGGTGCTAAGAACAAGAATGAGGATATTCGAGACAAGGAGGAAGTGGATGCTGATGATACCTGGATTCCACCTCATGAATATTTGGCTAAGAAAAGAGGGGCTTCATTTTCAGTGCAAGAAGGTGTGGGAAGGACACTTAAAGGAAGGGATTTGAGTAGGCTGAGGGATGCTATTTTGAAAAAATTAGGTTTAATTGAAGATTAGTAAACTGGCATTTCGCGAGATGGTACTTGTTATGTTTCATCAGTATAGATATCGAATAGATCGATATCATTTATAAGAACTAATATAATATTTAATAATGTTATTGATCGTTAGGTCAAACCTATTAGATGTTTTTATTTTGTGGGGGAGGGGGGGGGGTTGATGGATTAATGTGTTATGTCTTATCCTAATTTGGAACTTGGTTCATGATCCCATTTCAAGTCTTACAAAATATTGATAATGATGATGATTGTGATGGACCGATAGACTGGGCCTACTGATTGGAGGCCCACTTACAAGTCCATCACTGGCTCAATCTTTGTTTGTCCATTTTTGGACCTTTTCTTTCATCCACGTATTACCTGTCATTTTTATTTGATAAAACGACAAAATATATAGCTAATTTTGGAAAGTAATAACAATTAAATCATAGTCGAAGTTTAAATATTTTTGGAAATCTCTTTTTTTTTCGTCAATAAGATGTGAATATCACCATACAACTAAAACAACTCAGTAGTCATTACAATATAAGAGCATCTAATGATCTGAATCCCCTTCTAGAAAGATTATTCAGCTTCGAAATAAACCTTCGACGTACTTACTAATAAAACAGGCAAACCAAACCTATATTAATTACAAATTCTCCACTTGGCACCTTCTTGCTTTTCGCAATCATGTGAACATGCTCACCCTTTATCTGATTTCCTTTTGATCAATTTGTGTCATTATAAACCTCGTGTCTACGTTCAGACCCTGTACACTCTTCATCACATACTTTTGATATATGCCATCGAAGTTGATAATCTTCGCATCTGAATTTAACATATTATTTATACAAACTATAATTTTGTATAACACATTTGCGCTCACAAACTTCTTACATATTCCCTTGAAATATATCCATAATTTAAAAAAGAATCATCTCATTAAATAATAAATCCTGTTAAATAATATAAATTTCTCTTCTTTCAGAGAACACTTCAAAACAAAATGGGCCTAACCCTTTCAATAATTGAAGTTAATTTTGTGTGCCTCATCATTTTTTGCTAGACTTTAGTTTTTTCTAATTTAAACTTTAGCTATACATGCATAAACTTCGTACGTAAATAGATATATTCACGCAAAAATAATTAATGTTCAACTTTAAAAAGTAAATGAACTACATTCATATATAACTTCAAATACAAGGTATGAAGTTTGATATTTTTAAACCTAACTCCAGCATGTCTGAAGTTTTAATATTTTTAAACCTAACTCCAGCATGTCTGAAATGGATATATGTGCAAAAGAAATTTAATAACAGTACCAAAATAAAATTTATCATGATTTTTTTTCAAGATTGAAGTACTAATAACCTAATCATCACTAATTAGCCTCCCTAAACTCATGCATTACACTCACTCTAATTTTCCCTTTGTTTTTTGATCGGCTTAAATGTTTTCTAAATCAATTTATTTTTTCTTTAAATTTAAGAAAATGACTTCTCTTCTAAAAGTAAAAAAAACATTTCATAGAACGCTACTTTATCCTTCAATATTGTTTTCTTACCCTACCCCATACCCGTACCCGACCCTCCTATTAGGGGTGTGCAAAAACCGAACCGATAAAATGTTATTGGGTTATTGTTATTGGGTTATTGGGTTATTGGATTTTTAATGGGTTTAGAAAAAATAATTATTGGGTTATTGGGTCTGTTTCGGTTTTGCCTATTGGGTTATTGGGTAAACCGATAACCCAATAAGACGATAGTTATTTACTACTTTACCCTTCCTCAATATTAAATATACATAATTTAATACATAAATAGATTCAATATTAGCTTTTCAGTATCTCAATAGTTAGTACTTATACTTTTGGCGTCTTTAGTCTTTACTTTTTAGGGTTAGAAACGGCGGCAAGTCCGCAACAATCCAAGAATCAACAAGTCTTCGAGGAGGTTTTGCAACAACAACAGCGACGGTGAGGATTTTTTAACCTTTTCTAATTTCTCTTCTTCTCTAATATCTATCCTTGTGTAATTTCTTCTTATGTAATCTCTATGCTTTTCTTATTTCTCCATACTCAATTTCTCAAAATATGATCTCGCTCTGAATAATATATACGACCAGAATCAAACACCCTAATTTAAATTAAATCTGGTAAGTATTTGATTATTTTTCTTAAGAAGTCTTTTCCTTTTCAGCAATGTTGAATACTTCCTTTAAAATCTCTTTAGTTTCTCTTTAGTTTACCTTGAAATTATTTCATTATTGATGCATGATTAGTGACTATTGTTGAAATCATATTTTACAGAGACACACATATGGCTGAAAATATTTCAACTGATGAGGTAGTGATCCTGGGTGATGAAAGTATTAACTCAAATGTTATGCGTCAAACACAATCTGTTCAGCCAAAGGTTACAAAAGAAAGAAAGAAAAGTTCTCGAGCATGGGATAATTTTGGAACATTTGTTGATGAAGAAGGAAATAAGAAAGCAAAGTGTAAGCATTTGGGCCAAGATTATTTTGCTGATTCAGTTAAAAATGGTACAAAGGCAATGCTTACTCATATGTTAACATGTACAAAGATGCCCAAAGTTGTTGACAAAAGTCAAACTCAAATAGGCTTTCAATCTGTACAGGGAGGGAATACATGTGATGTGGTGGTTGTTTCCTTGAAATTTGAGCAAGAACAATGTAGGAGAGCTTTATGCCGCATGGTAATTGTGGATGAAGTACCATTCAAGTTTGTCGAGAAGGAAGGTTTTAGAAACTTTATGAAAGTACCGCAACCTCATTTCAAGATTCCTTCTCGTACCACTGTGACACGTGATTGTTTTAAGCTTTATGATGAAGAAAAGCAAAAGTTGAAGAGATTTTTCGGAGAAGCACGTCAAAGAGTATGTCTGACAACGGACCTCTTTGCAACGGATTAATTATATGTGTATCGCTGCACATTGGATCGATAATGAATGGATTATGCATAAGAGGATAATCAACTTCTGTCCAATTTCTAGCCATAAAGGTGAAGATATGGCTAATGAGATTATTAAGTGTTTGCGTGATTGGAGCTTAGATAAAATATTTACCATCACAGTCGATAACGCTAGTTCGAATGACGTGATTGTGAAAGAGTTGTCTAAGATGTTCACTAAACGGGGGATCAATTTCATGAATGGAGAACACCTTCATGTGAGGTGTATGGCGCATATTCTAAATTTTGTTGTTCAAGATGGTTTGAAGGTGTCTGTTGTGTCTATTGAACGGGTTAGAAAAGCAGTTAAATACATAAGGTTGTCTCCTGCAAGGTGTAAGAGGTTCCAAGAATGTTGTGAAGATGTTGATATTAATTGTAAGAAATCTTTAAGTTTGGATGTTTCTACAATATGGAACTCCACATACTTGATGTTAAATAGAGCTATTGAGTTTGAAAATGCATTTTCCAGCTATTCTGCTCGTGATATTGGCTTGTTACATTACCTTCAGTTTGTTGAGGATGAAGATGGAAAGGATGAAGATGGAAGCTGTTGGTGCCTTTTGAGTGATGACTGGGACAATGTAAGAAAAATTGCTAATTTTCTTCAAATTTTTTTATGATCTTACCAGAGAAGTATCTGGATCACACTACGTCACATCAAACTCACATTTTCTTAAAATTTGTGAGGTTTCTTGTTATTTGAAACAATTGATATCAAGCGAAGATGATAGTGATGATTTTTGGGTAAAATTGCTTCAAATATGAGAGAAAAGTTTGATAAGTATTGGGGTACTCCAAAGAAGATGAACAAAATGATTTTTATTTCTTGCGTTTTGAATCCTCGTCACAAGTTTGTTTCAGTTGGCTTTGCAGTTCAAATGATGTTTGGGAAAGAAGCTCCAATTTTAGAGAAAGGAGTTAGAGACTACATGGAGTTGTTGTTTGGTGTATATGTAAAGTCCCTTTCTAAAGATAAAGGTAGTCAACACTCTTCATCTTTATCTAGTTCTTCATTTGAAAATTCCAGTTCACTGCT